>JARFXV010001756.1:0-250000 GCA_031761425.1 Cosmopolites sordidus | reverse complement strand
TATTTGACATATTTTTTTGTTTGTTGTTATCTATCTGATCATTTCTTATCAGCTGTCTCTTAACATTAGACTCGAGCCTAGCTGACGACGGTTCTTAGGCCAGAAACCGGTCCTAGGAGATACTTGTCTTAGCACGATGGCGACGGCTAATTTGAATCAGTCGTCAATCAATTGATCATCATCATCATAATCACTGCAGGAAGAAGGCTTCTTCATTTTCAACATGCTTCCAACTTTCACAGTCCTGGGCTTTCCACTGCCACTCAGGTCCAATATACTTAACGATCTCATCTGTCCATCGTGCTTTCGGTGTTCTTCTCGGACGTTTGCGATTAAGCGGTATCCACTCCGGGATTGCCTTGGTCCATCTGTCGTCCCATCGCCTCGCTATATGGTATGGCCATCTCCATTTCATTGGAAGGGTACCAATGATGTCACAGACTTTCGTTTGTTCCCTGATCCATGCGCAGGACTTTCTGTCTCGTCTTGTAATGCCAAGCATACATCTTTCCCGTTCCCTCTGTGCTACCCGAAGTTTTTGAATTGATTGCGATGTGAGTGTCCAGGTTTCACTTCCGTATGTCATAACCGGTAGGACGCACTGATCGAAGACTTTTCTTTTCAAGCAAAGTGGGAGTCTGCTCTTAAACACTATATTGAGCCTGCCACCCACATTTTACACGTCGTTCCATCTTCCGGGCTGTATCCCCGTCCACTGAAATTTTCTGCCCAAGATATCTATAGTGAGTCACGATCTCCAAATCCCTTCCTAAAACTGAAATTCTTCTGTCTTGAACGAATTTATTAAACATAATCTGACTTTTTTCAGGTTTATTTTTAAGCCGAATGAAATGTCATTGGTAATTATATAACCTTTTCATATTAATAATTAACATTTCACTTATTGTGCTCTTTAACAATAATTCACATTTTTCACTGAACGTCCATTTTCATAAGATAATTCAACAATTTTAACTCTTTCCATTATATACGACTCCATTTTTATAAATGTCATACATTTCACTCCTGAAATGACAAATTGACCACGCCATCTGTATTATTTTGTTGTATTGAGATTGCGACCCGCCATCAACATGGCCAGCTCACTTGGTCTGGCTCTGATCATTTCTTATCAGCTGTCTTTTAACATTAGACTCGAGCCCAGCTGACGACGGCTGTTAAGCCTAAAACCGGTCCTTGGAGACACTTGTCCCGACACGATGGCGAAGGCTGATTTGAAACGAGCAAAGGTTTTAATATATATATATATATATATATATATATATATATATATATATATATATATATATATATATATATAATATATACTATATATATAATATATATAATATTGGACATGATAGCGGAAGAGCCTGGTAGTTCTACGCGAAAAATTGCAAATACTTCGAATGTGAGTCACTGGACAGTTTGGAAAATTTTTAAGGACGATTTATTTTCCATACCACATTCAACGCGTTCAGGCACAACTACCTGTTGATTTTCCTCCAAGTATTGCATTATGTCAATGGATATTGCAAACTTTACTTCGCATCCCTCTATTCCTGAAACAAATTCTTTTCACCGATGAAGCCACTTTCGCAAGAAACGCAATAAGGAATTTTCATAATAACCATGTGAGGGCAGATGAAAATCCACATGAGGTATGCGAAGATAGTTTTCAACATCAGTTCTCGTTGAATGTTTGGGTTGGAATTGTAGGTGACTATCTAATTGGACCGGTATTTCTATCACAAAGACTTACTGGCGAGGTGTATCGCAACTTTTGGGAAGCAACGCTGCCTGAGTTTCTGGAAGATGTACCATTGGTAACAAGGCATGAAATGTGGTTTATGCACGATGGTGCACCACCATATATCAGTTTGGTTGCTCGTGATTTTCTGACAGCAACATACGGATATCGCTGGATTGGTCAAAGTGGGCCACACGCATAGCCTGCTCGATCCCCGGACTTAAACGCCCTGGATTATTTCTTCTGGGGATATTTGAAGTCATTAATTTACGCTACTCCATTGAAGAATTTGGATGATTTGCGAATACGGATAATTGCTGGGAGAAACGACCCTGGTATGTTTGAAAGGGTTCGGCAGTCAATTACGAGAAGATTGAATGCTTGTATCAAGGCTGGAAGAAGCCATTTCGAAGATTTATTGTAGATTGAGCAACTTTACATGTACTTTTTGATAATAAAATGTTGTTAATGTGGTAAATTTTGTTCACCCTGTATCTTCGAAACAAAAGGGATTTTTCAAAAATCATCATACAACAAAATATTCTTAGAATAAGTTAAGGAATAACCCCTTTAATTTTTGTCGCATGTTTACCTAACACCCTGTATATTATACAGAGAATATATGACTTGGTCATGTTTACAGTCCAGATTTAGACATAATTATTTAACTGTGAAATGGTTACGAGAAACAAAACAAGTTTTAATATACCAAATGTTAAAAATTAAAATAGCCACAATTTAAATCAACCTTTAAAGCGATGTTGGTCTTCGTCCAAATCCAGATTCGAGACAGGAACAATATCGCCGATTTGTGACTAATAAAAGATCCGAGAGATCCAAAACAACATCGCGGAAAAAAAAAGACCGAAGAAAGAAGAGCGCCGAATTGCTGGCAAACCTGCTCGTTTTAAAATTATCCGTACCGAACGATGCGACGGATTTTGGTCATCGTATTAGTGACGTAATCAAGAAATTTTTTCAAACGCATTAAGTAAAATGAAGAATTGTTTCAGATGAATCAGTATTCAAATTAAAACGAAAACAGCTTGGATGTTTTTGTGTCAGCTAATTCTTAAATACTAAATTGCATAGATAAAACAAAGTTGTCTAGTTTCCACTTATATTTGTCTCTAAAACATTAAGCGTTACGCTACACTGTAGCTTCTTCGGATTGTTCACAAAGAGGAAACTACAGTGGAGCGAGACGCGTTCAGTTTTAGAGAAACATATAAGTGGAAATTAGATAGTTCTATGTTAGGATGCTTGATCATGATTATATTGTATCGATTTCCATTAGTTTCTATTTCGCGCAGCCGGTACAAATTACTTTGATATCATCCATTTATCCTGTAGAAGACTTCTTTTGATCTTAACTCTAATATTCTCTTGATTCACTTCACAACGCTCAATATTGCAAGATCTCCACTTTCCATCTGTCTTCTTCTTCTTATGGTGCTGTGTTCAATCTGCGGTTGGCGACCACGATGACTATTTTCGCGGTGTTTACAGATGCTCTAAATAACTAGTTAGATGCACAATTGAACTATTTTCTCAAATTTTACAACCATGACATTCTACTTCTTTCCTCGATTCTCTCCCCTCTATCTGTCTCTGCTAAATCACTCTCAACAGCTCATAACCCTTGTTTTCCCTTAGTAGCCCTATGAGTTTCTCGTGTCTTTATCGAAGGCCTTTTAATGATTTATAAAGCACGCATGAAATTCTCTATTGATATCAAGGATCTGTTGGACCACTATATTAAAATTATCAGATCAATATATATATGAATTTTTTGGGAGGGTATTTACAAATTGCCAGAGAGATGGGGAAAACGTGCAGCTAGCGATGTCGCATACTTTGAACAAACCATTTTTTTACCTTTTTCCTTAATTAAAAGTAAAAGTAAAATGGGTTCCGAGCCACGGTCATCAACTACCAAAAACCCCAGTCAGCTCAACTCTCGGGCTATGAACCCTTGGTTTTGTACTTGACTGAAAGTCTCTCGAGGAGCCTACCGACTGGCGAGTGACCAACATAGAAAACCTCTCAGAAGGCGTCCGGCCTTACCCTGCCTCGAATTGGCCTGACTGAGGGGTGATTCCTTGTCAGATTTTACACTTTTACCTAGGAACATTCACAAGACTTTTAGAAAAACTTTTTTGCCTAGTACAGAAATCGAACCCGCTCCATGCTAACTGCATTATCGTCAGGCTGACGCCTTAGACACCACAGCTAACGTGGCTCCATAATTAAAAGTATTTTTTAAGAAAACATTAACAATTATCAAACGTGCGCTTGCGTTTTCTATAAAACTGTCTCGCCGTACACTTTCTTCAGTATTTTCACTGATTGCACAAAAAATTTCGTTGCCAACACAAAATTTTAGGCAATATTTATTTTAAAAGCCCTGTTGAGATCACCTAACCTAACTTACAGCTGTAAAAGAAACAGATCCATAGATGGCGCCAAAACTGTACGTTACAATTAATTACAGTGATACCAGCTTACGGTAAAAATATATACATACCTTTTACGCGGACGTTTTATATGAACAATTTCCAATGTTTACTTGGAAAAATAATTTGCCTGAAAAAAATCCTCTAAGAAAGCATATTTATTGGAAAAGCAATTTTCAGATTTGCTGAATAATAAACTGTGTTCGTTAAACGAGAGGCGATATTTGCCATTTACGTAATAACGATTTGGAAAAGTTATTTTTAACGATTTTCGGCGATAGAACGGTTTACGTGAATGGATATATTTCGGTCATTCAGATTTGAAAAACAGCCCCGTAAACTTAATTGTTATTAAGTACATAAAGTTGTATACAAGTCTTTCCAATAGAGTTTGCTTTAAAATTTTGAATTAAACATCACGTTTACATAATTATTTTTTCTTTTATTCTAAAAGTTCAGTAAATATATTTTATGTTTTGAAAATAAAAGGTGTACAAATAAGTTTCCGGCGTTTGACAAAAGGTTATGTTGAAATTGTCAGATGTAAAACAATATAACCGTAAAGTATTAGTAATTCCATATTAGCATCACATAATTTTTTTCGTGCGAAAATGCCAAGTTTTGTGCCGAATAAGCGTCATTTGCAGGAACTTTTTATTTACTCTGAAGACACGGAATTGAAAGTATTATTGGAGAAAGATTCGTCCCAAACGCAAAAAGAACTTCACTACATGACTCAACAAGCAATTTCACATCGTTTAAAATCGTTGTGAATGATTCAAAAACAAGGAAACTGGGTTCCATATGAACTGAAGCCGAAAGACTTCTTGCTTACTTGGCATAAAAAGTTTTTTTTGCATCGTATAGATACTGGGGATGAAAAAAATGATTCACTACAATGATTTAAAGAAGAGAAAATCCAAAACCACCTGGCCATGCTTCAACATCGACAGCTAAACCGAATATTCATCGACAAAAACTCATACTGTGTATTTGCAGTGAAAGTCGCCTCAGCTTCTTGAGGTCCTTCACCACATTCTTGAGGTCCTAAATATTGTAACCTCTATTTTTTTGTTATTGTTATTGCTATTGCAGCTGTTCGCGGGAGGCGGTAAGGTCGAGGGTCATAGACGGATTCACCCCTGCACGACTAATGGGCGCCACCCAGTTCTCTGACTCGCCAATTAGACTATAAACTGGGAAGAGGATCCTATCTGAGTTAAACGGATATCTAGGAGGTTACTTTAGATCGGGCCTCTAGTTTTTACGAGGCTTACTATTTATGTATCCGAAAAAATAAATAAAAACAAATATTTATCATGATCGATACACTTTTCAATACGTTCAAACTAATTTACATAGCAGTTTTTCCATTTGGACTGAGGTATCTCCGAAACATACATTTTGAACGCCTCAATCGCTTCTTCTGACGTTTGAAAATCATTGATCACGTATCTTCACAGAGAGGAACAAAAAAAAATATTGTGTGCCAAATCAGGGCTGTACGGCGGATGACCGATCAATTCGATGATTTTGACCGGTCAAATATTGAAGATCATTTAGCGACTAGGAACTTTGACTTATGAGTTTGGTACTCACGAAAGAAAAAATACGGAAATAGAAAGGAACTAATAAATATCACAGGTTACTAGTATCACAGATCGGTTCTATCACGGATGGCTTCTATCACAAAGGGGTTTTATCGCAGGATAAGCTATCACAAGTGTGGGGACAAGTTTATTTCTGCTAAAAATAGCTATCACTGGAGTGAATTGTAGCAAGCAGTGTCTAGATATTAGTGAAATAGTTAATTTCTTTCAGATATACAAGGGTGTTAAACATGTTGTGTCAGCAAAGGTTTCGAAAAAGGTCCTAATTGAGGTAAAAAATGATCTGAGAGGGTATAATGCCGTGCATTCGGTAAGAATGTGCTTGATAAATTGGAAATATTTGCAAAATTCGGAGAGCGGAGGACCTTCTCGTTTTAGTAAATACTCATGTGTAAATCTGCAGTGACCAATCATGAGTCTCATTCATTTTACTGTAATTTTTCTGCTTACCAGATGTTCTGGGGGAGGTTGGGAGAATAATGGTTTAATATATCTCAATTTATTGGGCCTCTCTGGATCATCCTAATAGAATTGCATTAAAGATTGGGAGAAGGTTTTCACGGATGAGACATGATTTTTCGGATAAAAGCAGAGCATATAAAGTTGACCACGCTGAATGGAGTATTTTACGAGTAGATCTGCTTCCTCATTATATTTAATGGCCTTGTGACCGAAACACAAGATGAAGAGAAGGGCTCCCGTTGAGAGCTCGTGTTGTGATGGTGACGACTGATCCTGAATCGCTAGTTTTTATTTTTATTTCTTCAGACTTCTAGCAAACAAATGGTTAGGTGCCATTCAGAATTCAGACCATTTGCTTCGAAGTGCTTTTTGCATGAACAATTTTTGTTGGATTTGGGTCATTTTGAATGACCCATACAGTCGACTACTGCTTACTTTCGTGGTAATACGCATACATACAAAAGTCTTCACCTGTGTAGATGTTATACACGGTTTTTGACGTAACGACCCGCTGTTTATCTCTTCTTTCGGTACAACTGGATGTCTCGGACCATGCGCCAGAAAATTCTATTTTCTTCTGAAGCAAGACCCCGCGCTAACTACCACTACCAGTAGTGATCCGTTATTTTTAAAATGTTACATGTCGAATAAAAACGCTAATTTCCTTTTTAAAGCATTAAATTTCTCATTTGTTGTTTTCCTCGCGAGACAATTCTCTGAGTTTATACATTATTTAGTCTTAGTTATGTTTAAAACGTAGATCCAAACCACGAAACTGCCTTGACCTGTATTCTTTTATCGAATTTCAATTAATATTGATCTTTTTATAGGACTAGAATTGTAATTTGTGTTATATTTGTTGTTTTTTCAAAGGCTGTTTTCATTGTAACTTCGATTTGATGTCAACCCAATCGATATATTAATTAGATTGATGTTTGTAGTAAAAGAAGATATATTTTTGTGTACATTATCGAATTAACACTTACTGATTGTTATTATTTTATTCTTGCGAGTGGGATTACACTGTGCGACGTTTATTACAACGACGTTTATTACAATCTTCACCCCTACTCCTTTTTATTCCTCTTTTCCTTCGTTGTATTGGAGTTCAGTGTCATACCTTTGAGACCCACCTTTTCGTCTCTATTCTTCCTCTTCCATTTATCCTGTTTCTGTCTGTGGTTCAGATGATGTGGTACCTATTTTCCCCATTAAATGCAGACGATCACAAATAGCCCGGCGGCCAACATGTACTCTCTTCCTCATTTGCTGTTGAGTTTGCATATCGTCTTCTTCATTTTCATTTTTTTTCCGTTGACGTGGACGTTCTTTGTCTTTCAAGTCGCAGTTACCACTTTTGAATCGTCTAAACCAAGGGTGACCAACCCGCGGCAAGCGTGCCACTATAGATCTTTTAATGACTAGATGCGCGCAAGCGCATCGGCCTTGCGTACAGTACAATTGATAGTGAATTAATAATTAAATATATTTTTGGTTAATTACATTGAAGACATAATATTCACAGTTTATAAACTCCTAAAGTGCCCGAAAAACATGGCGGAAATTGGGGCATGCACACACAAAATTTTTCAACTATGAAAAGGACTATGTGACACGGCGGAGTTTTAACAATGGCACACGAAAATTTATTAAAAAATTGAAAAAATTGAAAAAATATTAATGTAGGCTTCAGGAACTTTGTCAAAATCCCTAAAAATCCTACTCATAAGCTACTGAATACAACAGCGCCGGAAACCGGCACTACCCGCGCTGCTTGTGTCTTATTATGGTGGTCCGTTCTTGAGCGAGTGTGTTTTAAAATATCTGAAAGAAAACAATGAACTACCCAGTGAGTGCTTGCTACTCAAGAATGAATAGTTGGTCATATATCGGCTTGTGTGCACAAACTTTTGATTTTTGCGTCGATTTTGGAGGAAAAACACTAATACATTTTACATTATTGCAGAAACTAGCTAAGTCAGTAATGCTCCGAACTATGATATATTTAAAAATTTAATATTCATTCGGAGCTAGATTTAATAATTTTCAACATCATAACAAAATACTGATCTTTTTACAAATCCTTTTCAATTTCTCTGCAAGACGTTCATCGTTACTCATCTGAAATCCAAATAGAAATTATTGCCCTACAGCACCATACTACACTGAAAATCAAATATAAGGTAGTTATTTCAACTTCATGTGTGTTCAACAAGCAATTTTTTAATTTATACGATTTGGCTGTCAGATTTTATTGTAGGTTTGGATAAGCATATGTTTGTTAACAAATGTTTTCTATTATAAACATAATAAAATCAAAATATCGCTCAAGGCTTACTGATATACACCTAAAACATCTAGTTTTGTTAATATTTTCAAAAACTAATCCTAATATAGATGACTTGGTAAAAAACTACAAATTCAAAAGCCACGTTAATTACGTACTGATTGTTTAATAATTATTTAAAAATGCTTATTAACAATAAAACCTAAGTTTGTACTATTGTTTTATTTATTATATTATTTTTTAAATCACTACTGAGACTTAAATGAAAATAAAAATTCTAAATCATTCCGGGTATGAATCCGTTGATTCTGTGAAGAGTCACGACGTTTCGCCAAAATTTCATTTGGCGTTTTCAAGTGTTGCACGCTTCGACTGAAGCGTCCAACTGACATACACGGCTTCGACTTCTTCAGCCAGGTTTTTTAGTTAGCCCGGAGGCTCCTACTAGTGTCTAATAAGATTATGACCCTGAGGTGGTCACTTTTGCACTGCACTGCGCAGATTATATCGGGGTAGTTCGGGACTATTTGTGGAGTTCGGCAACGCGGTCGGGCGTGCGTTTATTGATTTTTCTACCTCGCTGCCACGTTGCCGCGTTTCTTCTTTTTTCAGAAGGGATTTCGATACTTTTGGAATGTTGCGAGCGTCGTTTCGCGTATTTAGCTCACCTCTTTCTTCTATTTCAAGGGCTTCTCTGATTGTTCAGACCTTGTAGTTTTCAATATTTGCTATTTCTTTGGTTCCTTCAAAATTGATTTTATGTCCTGTTTGCAGATGATGCTGGAACAGAGCGGAAATGGTTTGTTTGTTTTTGAAGTTGTTTTTATGTTCTTGTATTCTGGCCAATATTTGTCTGTTTGTTTGTCCTATGTATGCTCTGTTGCAGTACTATATACTTATTTTGTCCTTGGGGTTTTTAGGATGTTTGCAACAGTTTTGTGCGGCTTGTAGGCTATTCTGATCTTATGTTTCTTTAGTATTTTGCCTATTCTATCTGTGATTCCTTTTACGTATGGTAGCAGGATCTTTAGTGTATTTGGTTCATGCTCCTCTATTCGGAAGGATCTGGAAATGAAGGTATTCGCTACCCCTTGGATATGAGAAGGATGATAATGGGATTTAGCGTTAAGGTATCGATCGGTGTGAGTTAGTTTCCTAAACACTGTGTATTCGAGTGTTCCAGAAAGTTTCCTTGTGATGAGGAGATCTAACAATGGCAGTTTTCTATCCTGTTCGACTTCCAGAGCCTGGGGTGGATTTCGTTTAACTGGGTTAGGAAGTTGTTTAGAAATTCGTTTCCGTGAGGCAATATTATAAAGATATCATCTAAGTAGCGTTACCAAAGTTTAGGTTTTAAAGGAGCGTTGGAAAATGCTTTTGTTTCGGTCGTGAACAGGTTGGTTATAACGGGTGATAAAGATGATCCCATTGGGGCACCGTCGGTCTGTCCGAAAGCTCCCCCACAAACGGTGGAAAGTCTTCGTTTATCGAAATTAGGTCCAGGGCCTTGTCTATGGGGATATTTGGATACAGTGAGGCAATGTTCAGGCTTGCCAGCATATCTGTATCCTCTAGTTGGAAATCTTTAATCATCCTTATTAAATGTTCTGAGTTTTGAACATAGGACTGCGCAAGTTTGACGCTTGATTGCATGATACTTGCTAGATATTTTTCCAAATTTTGTGTTGGAGAACCAAAGACATTTACTATGGGCCTTAATGGGATTTCTGGTTTATGTATTTTGGGTAGAGCGTAAAGTTTAGGACATCTGCTTGATTTTTCCCTTGGAATTATTCTTCGTTCAATGTCCGGTTCTAGTTTCCATGCTTTGATTTTACTTTTGGTCGTTTTTTCTAGATAGACTAAAGACGTTCTTTGTAGAAAACTAAGTAGATTCTATTGAAACAACTAAACCAGATTTGATGATGAAACTAATATGGTTAACGAAACGAGTATTCAAGTGTTATAAACAAGTATCTTAAAGAAAATTTCTTTCAGTATATTTTTATAATAAAGGTTTTATTAAACCAAATGCTTCTTCACTTGATAGCGTTCTTTTTGAGTATAATTTATTATTATAATGCTGTACAATTATTTCAGTTGGTTAGACTAAGATGTAACAAAATTGTTTGTTTTTTAAGGCACTTAGTTAAACCGTGTTTAAGTTTATAGCGTTGCTGTGTATAAACCAGTTTTGGGCGGTGCTGATTGATACAGCACCTTCCCAGGTACTTTGCAAGTCTCACAAGTGCCACTGGCTTTAAAAGCCTTGTTTTTTAATAACGTCGAAAATGTTGCTACATATTTCATTCATTTGGACATTTTTGTTATAAACCGTCAAATGAATATCCGGCAGTGGAATCACTTTAATCCTGAAGAAGGATTGTCGGATTTGTCGCAGCAAAAAGTGGAAATCAGATTAAACATCTGAGAAGTAAAGCATAATTTATAAATAAAACAAAAAACGGAAATATTTTTGCAATAGTGTACAATATTATATAGTTCTGAGATGCTTGTATCGAAAAATATTTTGCAACTGATGTCAGGTCTTGCGCAAAATATCTTATCTAGTTGAACTTGTACAATATCAAAAATGAACTCGCCGCGTGATGATAAAACTTTTCATAGTGATAACAATAATTTCGTAATAGATGAACAGGGCAAACAGTGAGATCGTATAGTTTTATAACACTATATTTCATGATAAGACCACTCAAATCAATAGGATGCAAACTACGAATTTTTCATCAAACTTTATTTTAAATTCTACCAATTAATCCCTTTATATCGTAATGCAGTTACATCAACGTTCTTATACTAATCACTTTTCTCATCACTTCTACTCTTCAAAATAGTAAAAAACCAAAGTCACGAAAAATCGACATTCAGCAACAACAATAATGATGCCCTAAGGATGAGTCGTCTACACAGTATGTCGGAAACTTTTTAAATCTAAAGAAAATATGTTTTCAAAGTGGAGTCATTTATTTTAACAGGTTGCAGAACTCGTAAATATAGGCAATTTTACCAAAAATCATGTATATAAAAGTTGCAAAATAAAGAAGTCATTAACAGTTACAAAATTTGAAAACAGACCTGACTTGATACTTGATACTCTCAACCACTGCGTTGTAGAAGTTGCAAAGAGAAGTTACTTTAGCAAAAATGATTTATATAAAAGTTGCAGAATATCGAAAATAAAAATGTTGCATGTTACAAAAATTGTTTTAACGTAACACGCGTGTGTTACGTCACTACACGCGTCAAAAATAAAATCCCGGTGTCCACGACTGATATCGCAAGCATCTTCGATGCGCTGGTTGTAGTTCTTCCACAGTATTTACTTCTTCATCGTGATGGAAAACTAACTTTTTTAAATCGCCCCCCCCCCAGAAAAAATTGCAGGGGGTTAAATCCGGGAAGCATGCAGGCGTGGGACGTACATCTGTTAGAAAATTCATTATTTATGAATCGTCTAAAATGTGGCGGAAACCACATTTTCTATCTAACATTTAAAGGAACATCTTATAATAATTGTGGCAGATTGTTTTGAAGAAAATCTAAATAATTTTCATCTGTCAGTCGAAAGAAAGGTCCAATAAATATGCCATTTACTAAACATTTACTGAAAATCTGTGGTGAAAATGGGTTCTTTTCACAGCATGCGGATTTTCTACTACCCAAACATGGTTGTTGTGGAAATTATTTACTCCATTTCTTATAAATGTGACCTCATCGGTAGCTAAAATAAATTTGGTAAAATTTTCATTTCTGTTGTACTGATGTAAAAGCCACTGACAAAATTCAACTCTACTAGGATAATGTTCGACATGCTGGGGCTAAATTTTGTTGGCACTCCCCGTAACTTAATATTATGTCCACTAGTTCATTGTTTTCATAAACGTGTGACATTTTTATCACAGAAAGTACCCAAAAATTTAACACGCACTATTAAGGAATTAGTAACACTGGTCAAATCGAACATCGCACTCAAAAGAAAGCCCAGACGTATGTAATTTTTAAGTGTAGTGTCTAACAGCGCTCTCAGTAACATTCAATTATCATAAGTACGTACATTTTTGAATCTAATCACATTGATAATATTTTCTTCTCGGTAGCCATTTAACGTGTTTATTTTTGTTGATTGTTCAATTAAAAAAGTTAATAAATAAACCCTGGAAGATGTGATCATCAAAACGATCGTGTTTAAACCATCCGAACCATTTTTTGTCACGTTTACGCTCCCCAAACTTTTTCAATTAGCCCAGTAAGTGTACATTCCTGGTTTTTACACAGTCAACTATGAATTTAACTGATTTTTATACCAGGTGTCCCATTAAGAATGGATCGCGTATCTTGAAAACTATTTATCCCACAGCTTTGGGGAAAAAAAATTGTACTAAAAATGATCATGAGAAATTCACCAAAAATATGTTTAAGCTTCTAAAACGACCGCAAGAGGGCGTGACGAGCTAAACATTTTTAACAATCATTTTTTTTGTGTATTTTCAAGTGTTAACCGAGTAAGAAAAATTCTCAGTTATAATTAGCAAACTGTCTCCTACAACTTTGTTTTATGACATTTTGTCGTAACTTCGCGAATAAAGAAGTGGGGGGGGGGGGGGGGGAGTTTTACCTATTTAGATAAAAAGTCGTCTAATGTCCGTTTGCCTAAACCGATTTTCCTCAATTTGGATTAATTTAAAAGGCAATTGCTGGGACAATCAGATAATAATAATAACAACAGTCAAATAAAATTAACAGCACAACAGTCTAATAATTAACAGAATCTGAACTTTAACGCCTTTCTAAATGTTCAAAATGCCTTCCATCCTTAGAAATGCAAAGATTTATTTTTCGACGAGTACTAAAAACGGCAGCTTTAATTTCCGCTCTTGAAATGCTGGTTATTGAATTTTGAATTATTTCAATCATGTTTTCTCGTGTGGTAGGACGAGTTTGAAAAACAAGGTCTTTTAGTCTTCCCCACAAGTAAAAATCAAGGACCGTCAAATCCGGTGAGCGCGCCGGCCACGAAAATAAACTACCCAGTCCTATCCAACGATTTGGAAACGAAGCATCCAAGAAGTTTCGAACCACCTGCGAGAAGTGGGCAGGGCATCCATCATGCTGGTACCACATTTGTCTTCTTGTTTCCAACGAACTTCCACATCTTCCATTAGTTCTGGCAGTCTATTTTGTAAAAAATTTAAATATGGTGAAAAATAATTCTCGTCACTTTATTTTCAGACCTCGTGTTTAAAAATCGAATAATTTCAACAAAAACAAACGTAGCAGTAACGCATTTAAAAATTCCGGATGGTAATTTAACGAAAATTACTAGAATTGAATATAATTCGTCCTTTCCTTGGTCGCAGTGTTGTATTTGCGATGTGAGTTTTTTTTGCATACCGTTCGTGTGTCACTGCCGTGTCAATTGTTGTTATTTCTGAAACGAACGTGTTTTTTTTTTAATAAAACAGACATATCGTTAATTTTTTGTGAATACTACTACTATCAAAAAAGGAAGGTGACTTAGAAAACACAACGTATTTATGTACGAGGGGAGTCTAAAAAGTTTCCAGCTCTATACACAACAATTTTTTATCAGTTATTGTTGTTTTATTTCTCAACATATTTTTGTTGTTTTATTTCTCAGCATACCAGGTATGTAAATATGAAACCGGAATTTTTGTTTAGAAAATACACCTTTATTGTATGAAAATGATTAGAAAATATTTTATTCGAAGTATTGCCTATCGCTAGATATATATTTTTCCCCATGTCTGACACTTTGTGGATACCTCGTCAAAAAAACTGTTTCTCTTTTGAGGCAAACCAGTCATCGAGACATTTTCGCACGTTGAAAAAGTATTTCCCAACTAAACTCTTCAATCGTATTTACTTGGCCAGTTTTGCTATATTATCATGAAGCAAAATCATTTGGGATGTCTTTTTTGATATTCTGATCGTTTTTTTGCGCAAAGCTTGATTCAAATCGATCATTTGTTGTCGGTGGCATTCAGTATTAATGGTTTTGCCAGGTTTTAGCAGTTCATAATAGATCAAACCATTCTGATCCCTCCAAACACAGAGCATCCTCTTGCATGAAACCCGCATTAAAGAATACTCGATTTTCTTTATTTATTTTTGCCTACAAACGATGCTAATAAATGTAATATATATTTTTCTTTATTTGGATTTTTCGCCACGATCTAAAACTCAAAAAATATCAAAAATATCGCATATATTTGTAGTGACTGTTAAACTCTTGTTATAACAGCAAACAAAAGAATCAACTAATCAAAAAATGATTATGATTAAAAAGTTTAAAGCTTAAGAAATTAAACCGTTTGTAGCTTTTATAGTATTTATATATATATTTATATATACATACATACATGCACAGTGTATGTCAGTAAATGAGGTTTACAAGGCTTCCTAAAGCAACGAACACTAAAGCATTCTATTCTATTTTCCGTTACATAAAACTACAAACAGTAATAGAAATAAACCGATTTTGTAATTTATTAGCTGCTGATTGTCATTGCTGCTATTGCAGTATGCATTGTAGTATCAACTACCAGTTAGTTGATACTACAATTTTTAGGGAACAAAAGGTTTCACACTTTATAAAGTCGTTTGTAGTTGAAGATTCTTGAATAACAATTATCTGAAACTTTATTAACTTCACTGCTTCCCAGACATTATCAGTGCCGTGGTTTGTAGGTTAATTTATTCTGTAGCTACATAAAACTACAAACAATTTTCATTAAGAAACGATTGACTCGACACCTTACCCATTATAAACTCGCTGATACAAGTATAATCGTCTATGAAATTTCAAGATTGTTAGAAGAATCTACGCTCGATATACTCGTTGGTAAATTATATATCGTTTGTAGTGAGCTTCTGAAACTTTATCAACGTCAGTGTATCTCAGATATAATCAGTACTATAGTTTGTAAGTTAATTTTTTCTGTAACTATATAAAACTTGCTCACTTGACATCTCATTTATAATAAACTCGGTGATACAAGTAATATCGTTTCAGTAGCACATGTTCTATAAAATTTGAAAATGGACAGAAGGATCTACATTCGATATAATCGTTTGTAGTTTATAAATTTTAAATCATCATTTAATCAAACTCTTGTTGAAAGGGGTGTTGTTACACTTTTGAAGATTATGTTACTTTCCTAAAGAATCAAGTGAATTTTGCGGTTATTTTTATATGCCATTTACGATTTTGAATGGAAATAGTTGCCCCATAAAACATTATTTGCAGATATAAATATGTGTGTAGTATGTATATATATATATATATATATATATATATATATATATATATATATATATATATATATATATATATATATATATATATATATATATATATATGCAACTAACCAATATAGGGAGTCCCTCTCCACAGTCAAACAACCCTTATTTTCGCGGACTTCTCGTCGGATGACTTATACATGAAGTTTTTTTACTTCTTTGAACTGCGACCAATGAGACTACAGTAGTCAGGAGTTATACACCACCGACCGTTGGGTTCCACACAACGCACAAACTAAACAATGCTCATTATGGCGGAGACGCAGGTTGTTGTGAGTTCGGGGTTGTTGCAATGGTCGGGGATGTATAACTCTTGACTACTGTAGTCTCATTGGATGCAGTCCAAAGAAGTCTAAAAACTCTCTCTCTCTCTCTCTCTCTCTCTCTCTCTCTCTCTCTCTCTCTCTCTCTCTCTCTCCTATATATATATATATATATATATATATATATATATATATATATATATATATATATATATATATATAAAGATCAATGGGGCAAACTTAAACCATCTCAGATTTTCAGATGATATCGTTCTCTTTTCACAAGACCCAGAGGAGCTGCAAAGACGCATATAAGAACTGCAAAGGGCTGGCGAACCATTTGGCTTGAAAATAAACCTGAAAAAGAGTCAGGTTATGTTCAATAACTTCGCTCAGGATAGAAGAATTTTAGTTTTAGTAAGGGATCTGGAGATTGTGGACAACTTTATATATCTTGGAGAGAGGATTTCAATGGAGAGGAATACCGCCCGGGAAGTGGAACGGCGTGTTAAATGTGGCTAGCAGGCATTTGACAGGCTCAATATTATGTTTAAGAGCAGTCTTCCACATTGCCTGAAAAGAAAAGTCTTCGATCAGTGCGTTCTATCCGTTATGACATACGGATGTGAAAGCTGGACACTCACATCCCAATCAATTCAAAAACTTCAGGTAGCATAAAGGGAAATGGAAAGATGTGTGCTTGGTATTACAAGACGAGAGAGAAAGTCCTGCGCATGGATCAGGGAACAAACGAAAGTCTGTGACATCATTGGAAGAGTAAAGCGATTGAAATGGAGATGGGCAGGCCATATAGCGAGCCGATGGGATGACAGATGGATCAAGGCAATCCTGCAGTGGATACCGCTTGATCGCAAACGTCCGCGAAGAAGACCGAAAGCATTATGGATTGATGGCATCGTTAAGTATATTGGACCAGAGTGGCAAAGAAAAGTCCAAGACCGTGAAAGTTGGAAACATGCTGAAGAGGCCTTCATCCTGAGTGGATTGACATGGGCTGATGATGATGCTGGTGATAACTATTGATGATTGTGTAACTGCAATAAATTACAAACAATACATAAATTACAAGTTTAGCACTAATTTCATTGCTATTTTTCATATTATTATCAATATTTACCGCCTTGAACAATATATATTGTTTTTCCAGCATAATTACTGATGCTACAAAAAAATGAACTATACTACATTTATTAGCATCGTTGGTAGGCAAATATAAGCAAAAAAAATCGAGTATTCTTTAATGCGGGTTCCAACGGGATGGAGCTTGGAATTACCCATCATCGTTTACGCTTAGGATTCTCAAAATATATCCACTTTTCATCGCCAGTCACAATTCGATGGAGAAATGGCTTTCTTTGTACCTGGCGACCAGCATTTCGCAAGTGGTTTTTCGGTTTTCCTTCTGTCTTTCATTCAGTTTATGAGGAACCCATTTTCCCATCTTCTAGATCCTGGAAATGGTTGTCAAACGTGTAGAGACGTCAAAGGTAATTCATTCGTGAGTTGTTGCATTATCAGTGTCTTCCTCATCCAACAATGCTTGCAATTCGCTGTCGTCAAACTTTTTCGGTGGTCTTCCACGTTCTTCGTTGCTCACATCAAATTCGTCACATTTTAACAGTTTAAACCAATCAAAGCACTGCGATTTACCAAGAGGATATTCACCGTAAGCTTCGACAAGCAATTCTATGCGATTCTGCAGCAGTTTTTTTCAAGACAATCAACGTTGCCCGCAGATCGTAGTTTCCAGGCATAAAATTCGACAACACAAATTTAACAATTTCAACGCTATTACAAACTACGCTGTTGTATGAAACTTGTATTGTTGTGAGTTGAAAATCTTTGTCAGATGTCAACAAGAAATGGCGCCGATGACGCGATTTGACAGTAACTACATTGATTATACCTATAGACAAATTTCGATTTCATATTTACAGACCTGGTAAATATCGATGCTTATATTTTATTTTTAATAAGTGCGTTTTGTTAAAATAAATTTCACTTTGCTTCTTCCTCTTTTAGTTACTAAAGTTATTTTGACCGCAACGTTTCACTAATAAATCGTTGGTAAATCGCTTAACTTTTGTAATGATCCGATTACGGCGTAGAAATATATTTTAGATGCGCTTCATTTTCTTTACTCTGTTCGTTTTTAAATTATTTCCTGCAATTTCAATCTCGCACTCTCAGATTTTACGTTTTTAGTTGCATTTTCGTCATCTCTCCGGCGATTACGATTAAAATTACAAGATGTAGTTGTCTCAGTGTTAATAACAGAACAAATTTTATCAAAAAAAAAAGAAATTCTTGTACTGATGCATTGAAAATGTTAAAAAAGTTTCACAGTGATGAAGCTCTGTCAAATAATAAACATTTACAAGTCGTAGGAGCGCTTTAGTGATGGTAGAAAAACAGTTGAAGATGAGCCTCGTTCAGGAAGACGTTCCATGTTAACTAATGAAGAAAAAAAATAGATAATGTAGATATCACCAAAAATCCACAAGCATCATATTCACCAGATATGGCACCATGTGGCTTTTTTCTCTTTCCTCGATTGAAGAAACCACTTAATGGGTGCCGTTTTTAGTCCATAGAAGAGATTCAAGAGATATCGGCAGATTTTAACGAAATATAAGAAGAATTCTAAAAACTGGTTATAAGGCCGAAAGAAACGTTGGATTAATTGTACTGGAATGAGAGGGCTTGCTTTGATACGTGTAGACATTCGGAAATGATGGATTAGGCAGCATTCAACGTTTCTTGGTATAATTAACTGCATTTGCATCAAATTGATATAAACCACATGCTTCAAATCCACTTTTCATGGCGTTTGTGAAATCTTCTTCGATAATAAGTTTGGACAGGAAAGACGGAACATTATGTTTTTGAACATCTCCACCATTATTTTGTATGCGTCAATTTCGAATCAGATTTTTCCACAAAGATTCTCTGCGACCGAGCGTATCGGTAATTAGTTTTAAACACTGATTTGACGGGTACAGAGCGTTTGATATGTCGCGTATCGCGTATTTCGTTCGCCTGGCGAATATTTGTTTTGATGACCTTGTAAGTAGTAACAATTCAAAATTTTAATGTTTTCCTGGTTCGCATCCTGCATAGGGTTTCAATAGCAGGAAAAGTAAAAAGGAGGAAGGGGCTACACCACAAGCTAACCCACCAGCCGTCACTGTAAGAAATGTATTAGTAACGCCATCTTTTAGCAAAATCGATATAATTAACTGAAACACCTATTAGTTTACATAGAAGATATTCAAGAGATATCACCGGCAGATTTTAACGAAATATAAGAAGAATTCTAAAAACTGTTTATAAGGCCGAAAAAAACGTTGTATTGGAATGAGAGGGCTTGCTTTGATACGTGTAGACATTCGGAAATGATGGATTAGGCAACATTCAACGTTTCTGTCAATTGTTTCAGATTTTTGCAAATTTGATTCATTGGATAGACATATGAGAGAAACATGGACATCTAAGAATACAATAACTGGTAGTTGAATGTCACTCTTCAGGAGAAATGGGTAAAAGATGTTTGTAAAATTTTCATAAAACGATTCACTGGTCATCCATCCATTCTCTGATTTTCCCATTCCCCATTCTTTGAAAGCAACGAAAATTTTAGGTAATTGTTTATATTTTTACGATTAACTAACATTTTTGCATGATGTTGATTTGGAATTTTAATTTTGAAATGATTTGCTTGCAAATCAGCATCTTCAAGCTTTTTCGGCTGTCCTAGACGCTCCTTGTCTTTTATATCAAACTCACTACTTTTAAAGTGTTTAAACCATCATTTACAAATTTTTTGGGTTAGAGTATGTTCACCACAAGTTTCAATCAACAATCGATCCCTTTCACCAGCTATTTTTTTCAAATGAAAGAAGTTAAACTTCTCCGCAAAACGTCTTTTTTTCTGGTACATAATTCGACATATTCAAAGCTATGAAAAACTACATTTTTTGCACAATGACAATTAATAACAAGCTGGCTTATGTTTACCGTCTAAAACGCCATAGACGTTTATGAAATTGTATAAGAAATCAGTGGCGACTCGTGAAAGAGGGCCTTGGGGAGCCGCCCCTTCAGCATTTATCACAGTAAACAATTTTTCAGAGCAAAACACCATATTTTATTTTCGTTCAGTTTCTTTCCTTAAACTCATTTTAAGATATTATTAAAAATTAAAATTCCTAAATGTAGAAGAACGTCTGTTGACCCATTACACCGAATAATGCGGATAAAAATTCCAACCTCTCGTCACAATTTTTACATCGTTGGTCGGACGTTTACCTCCAGCGATCGTACGCCACGTCATCTTATCTCGTCGTTTTGTTGGTTGCCAGAATTCGGGGATTTAACTGCTTTTTAAAAGATGCGATTTGGACGTACATTCTCTGCGACCGAGCGTATCGGTAATTAGTTTTAAACGCTGATTTGACGGGTACAGAGCGTTTGATATGCCGCGTATCGCGTATTTCGTTCGCCTCGCGAATATTTGTTTTGATGACCTTGTAAGTAGTAACAATTCAAAATTTTAATGTTTTCCTGGTTCGCATCCTGTATAGGGTTTCAATAGCAGGAAAAGTAAAAAGGAGGAAGGGGAAAGCCAAAAAAAATTTCAGCAGTGCTATTTTCTTTTAAGCGCCCCACAAGCTAACCCACCAGCCGCCACTGTAAGAAATGTATTAGTGACGTCATCTCTTAGTAAATCGATATAATTAACTGAAACACCTATTAGTTCAAAACAAAAAAATATAAATTTAGTTTAAATAAATCACTAATCAAGTGTGCTAGAAAAGTTAAGGTTACTATAATAGAAAACACAATTCTTCTTCTTCAAAAAAAACTATTTCAAGCTATTCTTCAACAAGTTTTTTCATTTTTAAACCAATGAACCATTGTTAATATTATGATTCTCTTGTATTAACAACACAATAACTTTTCATGTCACGGTTGTTGGTAAATTTTTAATCCTTATCGGGGAAAATAGGGTCAAGTTCAAGCCCTAACCTTGTCGTAAATATAGCGTGATGGTCAACAACGCTTTTTTTAAAATCGATGAATTGACTTGTCTTAACAAACACACTACTCTGAACCCTTTTAAGGTGAAAATGGAAAAATGTTTATTCGAAAAGAAACCGCAAAAAAACATGTGGTAAATTCAAACAAGCGATTTCGATGGTGTCTCTGATAGTTTTATGGTTATTATCTACATGAGGAAATTCACACAGTCTGTTGTTTTGTTGTTTGTCAAAGTGAAACCTGAGTAAATGCAATAAAAAGAAAATTTATGGTGTCTTTAAACAAAAAACATTTTTAATTTTAATTTTTGTACAAAGGTTTCAAATTGAGCAGTGTTTTCAATTATTGAATAAAACGCAGACTTAGCATTAATTTTGAAAAATTTTTTATTGATAAATGAAGTATGGGGTACAACACTTAAATACGAAAGACGATATCTGCCAAGTCACCATCTCTTGCAGCTCCACAAACGGCCACTCTTTTACCAAAATTTTGGATGACATTTTGGTATAACCATGGCTCTATCTCACTAATGACTTGAATAATTTTACCCTTTAGTTCAGGAATCGATTGTGGATTGTTCTTATAAACCTGGTTTTTCACGTAATAGTCCAATGGTGCCAAATCTTGGTGACCAATTAACATCAACGTTTCTTGTAATAACTCGTCCAGAATAGTATTGTCTCCCAATAAATCAATTTTTTTATTAGCAGGGTGAGTTGTAGCGCCATCCTGTTACAACCACATATCCTCCACATCAATGTTTTTCATATAATTTTTCTTCAAAACGGAAATCACCTAGAAACTTCCTTATTTGAGGTCCAATAAATATGCCTTCTTTTAGTTTTGCATCACTTAACTGAAGAAATATTTCTTCTAGGTACTTGAAACCTTCTTTGTCCATGGCTTTGACAAAGTTTTGCGTTAATTCAAGCTTAATATAGAGAGGCGGAAGAAGCACCTTTTTTGGATTAAAATGGATTAATTTTTGGATTAACAAGGCATAATTTATGTTTGAAGTACCAGGTTCAAAAGAAGTTCTATGAATCTTTCTTACTGTAATGTTCTTTTCTTGCCCTACTCTATCATAGACACAAAAACAGCAATACTTTGTAAACCCCCTTGAAGTCTCAGCAATATACCTATCACTTTTAAATCCCCACAAATATGCCACTGATTTTGTTCATATTTAACGCTATTTAATATGGTTGCTAAGTCATCATAGGTTTCTTTCATTATTACTGATGAGCTAAAGGAATAGATTTTTATTTAGGCTGTATTTCGACGAATCTATGAAAATATGCCACTCGAAAGGTACATAGTCTATATTAATCTCATTCAATAATCCATCAATATCACAACAAACACATAGTAATCCTTCATTAAAAAAAAAATGAAAAAAGTGACAGTGAAACATTTGCATTGTTAATGTCTGAATGATTGTGGCGTGTTCATATATTTTTTTCTTTTTTTTTTTTAGTTTTTTTGCCACCATCTAATACTCAAAAAATATAAAAAATATCTGTTCTCATGTAAATAAAGAATCACTGGGTAAAACCAAAAAACCAAACGGAGACAAGTTTCTTAATGATTGTTTTCTGTTATAAATTTGCCTAACGAACAAAATTTTAAAAATATAAAAATGTTCTGAAATAAATACAAATGTTTAACGTTAACGTTTCGGGGGTCTTCTCCTCCCGTTTTCAAAACGAATCTAAAAAATACATTATATTAATTTCTATATATAAAGCAAATATACGAACTAAATATATTTTTTGTGTATGTCAACGATACTACCGATATAAAAATCGGTAACAAAATATCGAAGATTAGAAGATCAGAAGAAGAATAACTCTATTTACAGTAACTGTAAAAATATATAAAAATATATATATATATATATATATATATATATATATATATATATATATATATATATATATATATATATATACAATTAGTAGTATGTTACTGTCATTAAAAACTATTATTGTCAGTGTAAGTATCGTTGACATACACAAAAAATATATTTAATTTGCTTAATATATAGAAATTAATATAATTTATTTTTTAGATTCGTTTTAAAAACGGGAGGAGAAGACCCCCGAAACGTTAACGTTAAAAGTTTGTATTTATTTTAGAACATTTTTACAGAATAATTTTATTACAGAAAAGAATCACTGAGAAATTTGTCTCCGTTTGGTTTTTTGTTTTTATCCAGTGATTCTTTATTCGCATAAGAACAGATATTTTTGATATTTTTTGAGTTTTAGATCGTGGCGAAAAAATCCGAAAAAAGAACATACTTGCATTGTTATCTAATATGTTCCAATGTTGAAGTCTGGAACCAAGAAGTTCCGACTTTTGTTTTGATAATCACAAGTCACGTGCCAAATCATTTAATTCGTTCTGAATTATTAAGTGAGATTCACTAGTTAAAAATGTTAGATCATAACTGGTGTTTTCAAGAAGAAGAAGCATATTCAAACAAGCTATATGACACGCAAAAAGGGCGTTCTCATTAATGTTTCAAATATCATGTCGAACTGTATTATTTTCGTGGAGATTATGTTAAATCTTTGGTGCCGATATACCAGTGACTGTTGATGCCTTGGACACCAACATAACTCGGACAATTACGGACATAAAACCCAAATTGCTTGAAAAAGTGGATGGAAATTGTACTGACAGAACAAGTCGCGGCCGCCATTTGCCCTAAATCGTTTCCTTCCATTAATATCCTTGAATGTTATTTTACACAAAATAAATTGTTTCCAGTCATCTAATTTGGTTGTTGTTTTAATTGAATTTAAAATTCGAACGCATTAAAAAAACACCCTGTATAATCTGCGTTATAATAAAATATATAATGATGTTCACTCTCCACCACATGATTCATTACGTTTGATTGATTTTGATTTTTCCGCAACACTTTCTCGATTTAAATAGACATATTTTTACTTTTACTCACATCTAATGAAAAACAGTATGACGACAATGGTTACGTCTTCATCCTGCATGCGACATAAACCCCTCGATATCCAGATAAACATATAAACATGCCAGTGAGAGAATTTTTTTTCTGACGTTGTTTGCCGATATTCAGCCAGACTGAACATCATTTTGCCGAGTAAATAGAGTGAAAAATTCACACCATCTCATAATTTTGGCAAGCGATGGGACCTGAACGCTGATTCACCATTTGGCGCTGATTTAAAGTGATGAGTTAGATGGACAGCAAAGTCACTTGCAAGTTAGTGACGGTTGAACGAGGAGCTGGGCTAGAGATTGTGTGATTTCGCGTTGATTTTTGTTTATATTTATTAAAAGACTGTTTAGTATAGCTGTGCAAACAAATCTGTGATTATTTTAAAGTTTAACAAACTGTATATTTATTTATAGTAAGTATTATTATTATTATTTAATACTCTCTGTACGCTAAACATTTTAAATACTAATAGACTTCATCATTCACATATTATACGACGGTTATTCGAAAAATTGTTAACCATCGATAGACATAGGAAAAGAGTTTGGATTCTACTTTAACACGTTTGCCAATCACGTCTTGAAAGTCTGACTTCAGAGCAACGCTTGTAAATTGTCAGACTGTATGACCAAAATCAGTGTTCTGTATTGTATACTTTAAACTTATAGATCACTTTGTGAATAATTTTATTCTGCACAGAATCACCTAACCAAGCGAAGCCAAATTCCGAACACATTTCACGCTGCTCTATATTAAAACCAAAATAAGACAAAAAACTGTATGATATCGATATATCGATAAAGATCCAGATATATCAATTCATCACTGTTCGCAAGATACGCCGATACACTATTGACGTCTTGGAAGATTGAAGTCTGGATAAAGACGAAGTTCACTAGTCGAAACTTTCCACATCTAAACGACTTATCAAGGCAGTAAAAGACTTGGTGTTCTGAATGAAAACAAATAGATTTTGCATCAGAATAACACTCTGTTTACACCTTCCTTCTTACTTCACGATTTCCTTCACTAAAATCTATATTTTCCTACATGGTATAGTGCGGTTCAAGATGTATCGTTGACCAATTGGCTGCAATAAACTGTTAACAACTCCTGTCGTAACGAAATCCGGCAAAGTTGCAAGAAACGTAAACAGGGCCGGGCCTAATAAAAATGTGGCGTTCTTGGCAAGAAAATGATCATTGTGCCTTCGGTTAATTGTAAAATAAAACATTTATCGCCCGATACTAAGCAAATTGTTAAAAATATGTATGTTTCTTTATTGAATAGGGGGCTAAATGTAAATGCAGTCGCAGCAGAAACGTCTTCATTAACGAAAACTCCGTTGTCTACAGTTAAAGATATTGTGACGAAGCCTATTAAAGCCAAAAAAGTTCGTAGTGATTCTGGTAAGAACAAACTTTAATTCGAAGCAAAATTTATGTTATTTATGAAGAACAAACTGTGCTTATATTGCATTCCTTGAAATAACTAAGGAAAGATGAAACCAACATTATTTGCAGCAGAAGTAGCCTCCGGAGAAATTATCTCAAATGGGTTTTGCATATCGGACCATTAATAAAACACAAACATTAATAGAATCACAACTATTGACACTTTGATTATTTAAACGCTATAAAAAATACAGATTAAAAAATCATCCCATTATCGACCTTGATGAAACATGGTTCGGTACACATGAAACGCCAGTAAAAGTATGGGTAGATACTAAACTTGAAGAGATTTACCACTAAACACCAAAACACTTTTTTGAACTGCTCGACGCACGTTTCGCTAACCATGTTAGCATCATCAGGAGGTGATTTAATCTAATTCTAAAACTAAACGATGTTCTATTTATATGAAAAACATACCTAACGATGCGTGTAAAAATTATGAACCGTGAAGTGTACTAAGCCTACATTAATAATTGAAAAAAGTTTATCTCGGTTACTGATTTTCTTACATTTGTCTATTTGAATGCTTTCATATGCATCCAAAGCCCTATTATTATTAACACTTTTAATTAGTCTTAAATTACTAATATCTATACTGTGGTCATGTTCGATTGCATGTTGGGCAACACAAGATTTTTCATTTCTCCCATATCTAATGTGGGCAATATGTTCTTTATATCTTGTCAATATGGATCTTTTTGTTTGCCCAATATACCTTCGATCACAGTCTTGACAACTAATTTCATAAATCCCCGACTTTTCATGCTGCTCTACTTTATCCTTTGGATTACCCAGAACTTCTCTTAATTTATTATATGGTTTGTACACAACCTTAATGTCCACTTTTTTCAAAATTTTGTCTAGTCCTCTTGTCAACTGGGCATCAAATGGTATTACCATGAATTTCTTTGTGTTCTGATCCTTTTGAAAAGTCGAAGATTCTTTCAATAATTTTCTGAACTTATGTTTTCTAATTAGTTTATCTATAATGTTCTTATTATAACCATTCACTTCAGATACGTCCCTAATTAATTTTAATTCTTGGTTATAATGATTTCTGCTGAGTTTCCTGAATATTTTTAAAAGTAGATGAAACATAGATTTAGTATTATAAATCAAAGATAAAGGAGCAGTCTAAACAGTGGATGAAAATTTTCCTTTAAAAATTTTATAAAAAATTGACACATATTAGTTAAAAAATTCAAAAAATTAATTGTTTAATTGATATTGGTAGGTTTTTAAATAAGTATTCTGATGATGGTTCGTTGTAGAACCGAAACGTAAATAAAACAATAAAAAATTAAAACTTATTTACACTGACCGAAAGTCCCAATATATAAAAAAATAATAATAATACTAAACGGTCACGAAAATATATGTGATACATTTATTTATTTATTTATTTTTATTGTACTAATAAATTCAAAATACAGAAACCAATAAAAAAAGCTTTAGTCGTACATAATAATAATTTAATCATAGTTTAACATTATTTTATTTTTCCCAAAATTATTCAGAAGTTAAACCATACCGGCTCTGGGGCCTTTTAAGAAACTAGAAATGTTTTTATTAAGATTTATTGGGGCAATTAACATTTTGCCGAAGGGCAACGATATATCTTGAAATGGACTATACCAGGAGGGTCATTCTTGTTTTTTTCAGTTAAAATAACTCTTTTTTGATGCTATTGAATTCGATACGAATTGCAAAGCAGATAGACGGAATTAAGTTCAGAAGGCATTTTCAAAGTTGGAGAAATGTTGGCGTAATAGAGTGGGAGATATTTTGAATTTGACGTAAAATTGTTAGCTAAATATATACTTAGCTGGAAGTGAATTGGATCAATCCGTACAGGATTTTGTGCCCGTTGTATTCGTAGAAAATATATTTTATCCCAGCTATTGTCACATCTACTTCTAAATTAAAACTAGTTAATTTAATGAAACATATAATTTTTAATATATTATTATTATTCACGTATGGGCCCGGGTGGACCACGCGAAGTACAATTAGAGGCGTTTGTTGTTGTTAGCCTTCCTTTGCGCCCATACTAATTTCATTCTTTCGCTATGAGCTTTTTTTCTTTCGTCAGACCAAGTTGTTCCAGTCTTTCTACATTTTTCTCTCTCGCCAACCTTCCAAACGTCAACCTTGTGTCTGAAACAGCCTCTATCCTGAATTTCACTTTGTGTAATATTTGCTGATCTTAGGTCCTCTTTAATTGCAGCAATCCATTTAATTATTTCTACTTTAGCTCTACTCCTATTTTCATAAAATTCGACTATTTGTCTAGTTAGCCTATTTGGATTCATCCGTTTTATGTGTCCGTAAAACTTAAGTCTTCTTTTTCTCATATCGCTATGTATATCTGTGTATTGCTTGATTTCTTGGTTTTCTCGAAGTCGGTATGTTGTTGTATTTATTTGTTTGGGGCCTAGGATTTTTCTTATGATTTTTCTTTCCTTCTTTTCAATGTCCTCGATGTCTCTCTTTCTATTCAAAATGAGCGTTTCTGCCCCATATAGACATTCTGGCTTAATAACTGTGTTGTAATGTCTCAGTTTTGTGTTTTTAGATAGGCATTTTTTGTTGTAAATATTTTGTGTAAGTCTCAATGCTGTTTCTATTTTTTGACATCTACCCTTATTGGCCGCTTTTTCCAACCCATTTTCCATGATTATTTCACCCAAATATTTGAACTGAGAGACTCGTCTGATGTTACCACATTTTCTTTTTAGAAATGGTGTTCTTAGTCTATTGCAGGTCATGTATTGTGTCTTTTCAAAGGAAATTTGGAGTCCTACCTTTTCTGCTGTTTCTTTTAGAATTTCAATCTGTTTCTGTGCCGTTAATACATCTTGAGCCAAAATTGCTAGATCATCAGCAAACGCCAGACAATCAATTTTGATGTTGGTTCTCCCTAGTTTAATGGGCTGGTCAATATTGAGGGCCGACTTTTTTTCACGCCACTCCTGTATTACTTTTTCTAGAACACAGTTAAATAAGAGTGGCGAGAGTCCATCCCCTTGTCTCTATTTTTAATATATATATAATATTTTTCTATAATGCGATGTAATACGAGCTTGTCGGTCCGATGTCCTGATAGATCACCCTCGATAAAATGTGCAATATTATTTGTGACGCGATAAGAGGTTTCACCTAGGAAATATTTGCTAAATTAAACTTCACCGACTATCCCTAGTGCAATGAAACGTTTATTTAGCCTTGTGCAGATTTTATTTGTTAGTCTATTGACCAGAGTTTTTGTTTGTAATTTCAAAAAGTCGTGAGTGTGCATTTTTTTACTAAGATATGCAGATTTTTATACTTTGACTTTCGATATCTAATATTTATGCTCTTCATAGTAAGTTTAGATACAACATATTAGCATGGACCCTTCTGAAAAAAGAGTCTTACGACTCAGAGCTCTTTATGGGAGTGTATTAACTGATGACGAGAACTCTGTGGCGGATGGCAGCATATTGTTCGATGAAGAGGATAACGACTCAGTTAGCACTTTATCAGAGAAATTTTTGAAAAGTTAAATGAGAATTTTAAGAAATATTATACTGTTGGAGCGTGGTGACCCTCGATGAAATGCTTTTTGCATTTCGAGGCAGATGCAGTTTCCGAATGTACATTCCAAACAAGCCCAAAAAGTTTGGAATTAAAGTTTTCGCCACTGTGGATTAGCTACTTCAACATCCGTACACAAGTTGAGTCGATTTGGTGGGAAAATACTGAATATGTAGATTAGTCATATTATTTTGTCACAGCTGATATCAAATAATTCACTATAAATTGTCCAGTATAATAAACAGTGATTTGTTAGTGTGTCCGAGCTAACTCGAGTGTTCGAGTGTCCGAGTAACTGAGTTTGAGACATAAGATTTTTGAGATTTTCTTTCATTTTTAAATGTAATCACCTTACAATTCAATACATTTAGATCGACGATATTCCAACTTTTTAATACTCTCAATATAATGAGAAGTGAATCTTCATTCAGTGAGCCATTTTATCAAGTTTAGGAAGAGAAGAATTCCTGGAGGCCAAATGCGGTGAATAGGACGCATGTTGGAGCGTTTGAATTGTAATTTAGCCTTAATAGTACCCTTTAATTGGTCCACTAGTGAAGCGTCATGCTCCTGGGTGATGGTCCTTTCTTTTGCCAAGTAGTCTCTCAGCATCAAACCACAATAATCCAAAAAAACTATAGCAAAGTCTTCTTCTGCAAAGTGAACCTTTTTTGCTCTCTGGCGCACTTACACCTCTTTTAATCCACTGTTTAGACTGCTCCTTTATCTTTGATTTATAATACTGAATCTATGTTTCATCTACTTTTAAAAATATTCAGGAAACTCAGCAGAAATCGCATTTAAAAAAGTTTAAACACTCTTTGGAAGTGAATATTCAAATTTGCCGTTGGTGACCTTGGCGCACATTAGGTGGACAACTTTTTCATACCCAAAACATCCTATAAAATATAGTGAACACGGTCTGTCGAGATGTTTGTTGCCAGCAAGCCCGCGTACCCTCAATCGTTGATCATTAAATTTGACATTCAATTCTTCTATTGGAACCATTGGTGTGAAACACTAAACTTGAAGAGATATACCACTAAACCCCAAATCACTTTTTTGAACTTCTCAATGCACGTTTCGCTAACCATGTTAGCATCATCAGGATATAATTTAATCTAATTAATCTAATTAAATTTGACATTGTCCTTAGCTGTTTTTGAACGTTTTGAGCGTTCATCGTCTTCAATGGATGTACGACTATGTTTAAATTCAGAAACACACTTTTTTACCATCAAACATGAAGAAAAGACATTATTTAAAGTAGAATTTAACTCTACTATCGAAAACAAAGTACTTTAAAACAGCTCGAGCTTCTGTTTTATCCATTTTTCAAGGAATGTCATACCTTATTTGCTTTACTCCATCGATACAAACAAACACATCTGAAACTTCACCGCACGCCATCTACAGGTCAATCAACATAGCTTTTTTGGATGCCCGGCATAATTCTAAGCAGTGTATTGGCGGTGTTAACATCGGTTAAGTAGTTAGTAAATTATTGTATGGACTCTACATTCGAGGAACTATCCGTTCTCTGTCTCTGTTAGACACTGACCCTCTCACTCTTTTTTTTGCGCATCTCAGAGGTCAAGCTATGTTGGTTGAGCTGTAACGAATCTTACTTGACAAATGTCATGTCATTTTCGAACTATCTTCGTAACAGTAATCCTAATAGATCAGGCCATTACTCCCAAATATATGGTTTGGTAAAAGTTTTCTTCAAGTTCCGATAAAGCTATATCCAAGCGCTTTGCTCTATAACAGTTTTTCGATGAAGATCACGAAACAACCATTACAATTCACACTGCATAAATAATTATTATTATGAAATCAAACTTCCAAAGCAGTGTGCTTAATTCACAAGAAAAAGCCGCTAGTTTAACGTCAAAAACAAATAGAACCAGTTTCATAAGCATTTATGAGATTAGTTTTGGTTTGTCCTTGATACTTCATAAATATTTTTTCCGAAAAATTAATCTGAAGTTTCAATGATGCTTCAATGTGATTTAAACATTGAAATCACAAATTCGTCATTGATATTTACGGGTTACCCCCGTATTTGCCTGATCCAGGTCTCACATCACGATAAATATAGTCCGACGCTGGACAGCTCGTATGATTGACCAAAATAGTAACCTCGTTGTTGGAGAACGAACATTTTTTCGGAAAACACGTACTAGAAGCGTCACAGGAATGTTTTTTTTTGTTTGCTGAAAGCATCAGGAATTTCACTGAGGCCAAATTTACGTCAGCGGAACACATCAGATATATGCTCCAAATAATAAAAGGAATTAGAGATGTTTGGATTTTTTTGTATCGTAATTTTAAATTCTTAATTTTTAATTTTTGTGTCCTTTAGTTTAGTGAAACTAGATCCGAATGTTAGATGTTACAAATGCTAGACTGCATGTCAAATATCACCAAACAATGCGAGGTCTTCCTGGAATACTTGTCCGGATTTGGTTGGAGGTTCCACCCGCCATGATATTAATATACATTCATCTTCTGATCGTGCCTGTTAACCTTGTCAAGAGCAGGGTCTGTTGAGCTTGAACAAGTTGCACCTTTGATGGTTTTTAAGTATTCAAGTGATCAAAATATCTATTTCTATTGGTTGATGCATTCGCTTCTGTTTCTTTGATAACGGCTTGATGTTTAACAAGGACAAGGGTTTTATATTATGAATTTGTTCTATAAGAAAAATATGAGAAGAAAATGGATATGGAAAGGTCCATCTGGACTAACAAGTGAAATTGATTACATCATGACCAACGATAAACCAATATTTTGCAATTGTATTGTCCTTAACAATTTTAATGTTGGAAGTGACCATCGAATGGTATGAGCAAAAGTTAGGATTAAGTGTCGAAGAGAACGCGAAAGAACGATAAGGTCAAAGAAGGGCAAAGTGGATTCTGGGAAATTGCTGGAGAGGGGCAGCGATTTTGACATTGATTTGTCGAACTGCTTTGCTTTGTTAGAAGTCCCGGATGAGGTGGAAATATAAGTTCAATATGAATAAATCATCAACTATGTGCTGCTTCACCAACAATGTGAAACGGCTGCTTCAATGGCACCAGACAAAAAATCTCCAATAAGACCATTAATTTAATGAAAAAACGACGGACAATGGAAAATTCAGAGAGCCCTTTTGCAGGGTCGAATACGCTGAGCTCAGCAAAACTATTAGAAAACATATCAGAGGAGACTAGATGCCGATTCTAGATGCAGCTAGTCCAAAAACTCTAAAAGAAAGCAGGGGAATTAACAGGGCTAAACAGAAGCTGAGAAGGAAAAGTACGCAAATGTATGCCTTATTGCGTGAGGATGACACAGTTTGCAGGGCGCGTATGGAAATGTCAGAGGTGCTCAGAAAACATTATTCACAGTTATATGAAGATCAGAACCAATCAAGTACAACAGTACCCACGGAAAAACAAATTCCAGCTATTCTATTGGAGAAAGTAACAAATGCTATAGAATCTATGAAAAACCAAGGCTCCAGGAAAAGAAGCGGTAACAGTCGAAATGCTAAGAGCCGGTGGTCGGACTTTACATTTCGGACACTGGCAAAATTATGCTTAAAATGCCTAAAAGGACAAAAAGTACCTGACTTATAGTAAAATTCAGAAGTGATCCTTTTACATAAAAAAGGAGCACAGGAAGATTTAAGGAACTACCATCCAACAAACCTCCTCTCAGTGATATACAAGATTGTCACCAAGATAATATCTAAAAGGGTATTAAGAGAGCTGAATGGCGCACAAGCAATAAGCAAGCAAGATTCAGAAGTGTATTCAGTACAATGGATCACATCCAGGTTGTACAGCACGCCATAGAAAGGAATACACCATGCCACTGTGCTTGGCTTTTATTGACTACGAAAAAGCATTTGACTCAATCTCACAGCAGGCTATAATGGATTATAGGGGGTAGACAAAGCATAGGTAAATCTATTAGTTTGTTGAAGCTACTCGGACAATTCACCTAGATGATCTTCAATTTGGAATTCATGTAGAGCGAGGTGTACGGCAGGGTGACGCAATATAGTCTATTCTTTTCTCTGCCTGCCTTGAAGAAGTATTCCGTAATCTGGATTGGAAACAGGATGGTGTAAAGATCAATGGTGTAAACTTAAACCATTTGAGATTTGCAGATGATATCGTTCTCCTTTCACAAGACCCAGAGGAGCTGCAAAAACGCATACAAGAGATGCAAAGAGCTGGCGAACCATTTGGCTTAAAAATAAATGTGAAAAACAGTCAGTCAGACAGATTATGTTTACTAAATTTGCTAAGGACAGAAGAATTTCGGTTTTAGGAAGGGATTTGGAGATCGTGGACCACTTTATGTATCTTGGACAAACGATTAAAGATGCCGCCCGGGACGAGAACGGCGTGTAAAATGTGACTAGCAGGCATTTGGCAGACTCAACATAGTGTTTAAGAGTAGACTCCCACTTTGCTTGAAAAGAAAAGTCTTCAATCAGTGCGCCCTACCCTTTATGACATACGGAAGTGAAACCTGCACACTCACATCGCAATCAATTCGGGAAAAAGATGTATGCTTGGCATTACAAGACGAGACAGAAAGACCTGCGCATGGATCAGGAAACAAACGTCTGTGACCTCATTGGAAGAGTAAAGCAATTGAAATGGGGATGGGTAGGCCATATAGCGAGGCGGTGGGACGACAGATGAACCAAGGCAATCCTGGATTGGATACCGCGATTGCAAAGGTCCGCGAAGAAGACCGAAAGCACGATGGCACGATGGCACGATGGCACGATGGCACGATGACACGTATATATATATATATATATATATATATATATATATATATATATATATATATATATATATATATATATATATATATATATATATATATTTTGTGAAGATCGGAATTGATGAAGAACGGCAAGGCTCCAGGAAAGGATAGTGTAACTGTCGAAATGCTAAAAGCTGGTGGTCGGACGTTACATAAAACACTGGCAAAATTATACTCAAAATGCCTCAAAGAACAAAAAGTACCTGACTTATGGAAAAATGCAGAAGTGATCCTTTTACATAAAAAAGGAGCACAGGAAGATTTAAAGAACTACCGTCCAATAAGCCTCCTATCAGTGATGTACAAAGTTTTCACTAAGATAATTTCTAAAAGAATATTAAAAAAACTGAATGACGCACAACCAAGAGAACAAGCAGGATTCAGAAGTGGATTCAGTACAATGGATCACATCCAGGTTGTACAGCAGGTCATAGAAAGGCACAACGAATACACCATGCCACTGTGCTTGGCTTTTATCGACTACGAAAAAGCATTTGATTCCATATCAAAGCATGCGATAATGGATGCACTGCTTAGCCAAGGTGTAGAGAGAGCCTATGTAAACCTATTAGAATCGATATATGATGGAGCTACAGCCACAATTCACCTTGATGATCTTGAAGTGGGAATTATTATAGAACGAGGTGTACGGCAGGGTGACGCAATATCGCCTATTCTTTTCTCGGCTGGCCTTGAAGAAGTATTCCGTAAACTGGATTGGGAACAGGATGGGGTAAAGATCAATGGTGCAAACTTAAACCATCTTAGATTTGCAGATGATATTATTCTCATTTCACAAGACCCAGAGGAGCTGCAAAGACGCATACAAGAACTGCAAAGGGCTGGCGAACCATTTGGCTTGAAAATAAACCTGAAAAAGAGTCAGGTTATGTTCAATAACTTCGCTCAGAACAGAAGAATTTCAGTTTTAGGAAGGGATTTAGAGATTGTGGACAGCTTTGTATATCTTGGGCAGAGGATTTCCATGGAGGGGAATACCGCCCGGGAGGTGGAACGGCGTGTTAAATGTGGCTGGCAGGCATTTGGTAGGCTCAACAGGCAGAGCAGACTCCCACTTTGCCTGAAGAGAAAAGTATTCGATCAGTGCGTTCTACCCGTTATGACATACGGAAGTGAAACCTGGACACTCACATCGCAATCAATTCAAAAACTTCGGGTGGCACAGAGGGGAATGGAAAGATGTATGCTTGGCATTACAAGACGAGACAGAAAGTCCTGCGCATGGATCAGGGAACAAACAAAAGTCTGTGACATCATTGGAAGAGTAAAACAGTTGAAATGGAGATGGGCAGGCCATATAGCGAGGCGATGGGACGACAGATGGACCAAGGCAATTCTGGAGTGGATACCGCTTGATCGCAAACGTCCGCGAAGAAGACCGAAAGCACGATGGACTGATGACATCGTTAAGTATATTGGACCCGAGTGGCAGAGGAAAGCCCAGGACCGTGAAGGTTGGAAGCATGCTGAAGAGGCCTTCATCCTGCAGTGGATCGATACGGGCTGATGATGATGATGATGATATATATATATATATATATATATATATATATATATATATATATATATATATATATATATATATATATATACGCGATTTCGATTTGATCAAGGATTTCATCTTTCCAGTTAATATGTTCTAAGCTCGCCATTGGTACAGTCCTCTCAGCATTAGTTGCTTCTCAGCTAGTTTGTATCCGTCTAGATGTTTCACATGTATAAATCATGGTACGAAAACGTTTTAACTATGTTTTTAATTGAACAATGTTATCAACTATAAAAAAATGTCAAATTTTATGATGATGACATTAATAAAACATCTAAGTCATCAAGAATGCTCGAATGTAGGAAATTTTACAGTCTCATACGTGAAAGATATAATAAATGAGAATATCTTGAAAGAAAACGTCTAGAACAGGTACTTTTATCAGCAGTTTGTCACACAAATTGAAATAAACTTATCAATTTTAAAGATAACCATTTTTTTTTCGCTGTTCATTTTATTGTTTTTAAGGTTTCACGATTCAAGATATTCCGTAATAATTCTCAATATTTAGTTCGAGTCCTAACCAAACCTATAAAAGTGCTTTCTTAAACGTAAGTTTTCTTTTACTTTCTCACATTATTTAACAATCAATTTCCAAAATAACCATAAATACTTCGTGATATTATTTTGTAAAAGAAAAAACGATATGCTTCCGGAAACAAATTTGTCGCTTTATTCTGTTTTTATTTTTGGATTTTATGTGAATTAGATAATTTGTTTTTTAGTTGAGCATAACGTTTAGATTTTTTTGAATTATATTATAAAATCGTATTAATAGTGAAGAGTATTAATAGTTTGACAGAGGCTAACGCCATCTTCATCATTGATGTTTAATTAATGTCATGATATATGACAGTACTTCGATATATAATACTTATCGCGCCATCTATATCATTAAGGTTTCATTGAGATCATGACTTTTGCCAGAGGTTTGACATAGGTATTCCAACGCCTTTTACATCATTAATATTTCGTAAATATGTCGTACTGGTCAACAATACACCCTACAGTGTGTAACGTCATCTACATCACTGATGTATCATTAATGTCATCATGTTTGACCGTTCTTTATGTCTTTTATGTCAAGGGTTTTCCTAATATCTACAATAACTAAGTGACAGTCCGGTAACTTTTATTTTACCTCATCGTCTTTAAAAAAAATAAGGTTTCTATTACTCATCTCATTACTCAGGAATATATATATATATATATATATATATATATATATATATATATATATATATATATATATATATATATCCAATATGAATAATATCAGTTCAATATGAAGAAATCGCCAACAATGTACTTCAAACGGCTGCTTCAATAGCACCAGAAGAAAAATGTCTCAAACAAACAAAAATCTCCAGTGAGACCATTGATTTAATGAAGAAACGGCGAGCAATGAGAAATGCAGGTAGTCCTTTTGGCAGGGTCGAGTACACTGAGCTCTGCAAAACTATAAGAAAACGTATCAGAGAGGACACGCGCCGATTCAATATGCAGCTAGTGCAAAAAACCCTGGAAGAAAACAAAGGAATTAACAAAGCTAAACAGAAGCTGAGAAACAAAAGAACGCAAATATATGCTTTAAAGCGTGAGGATGGCACAGTGTGCAGGACGCGTACCCAAATGTTAGAGATTGTCACAAGGTTTTATTCCCAGTTATATGAAGATCAGAGCCAGTCAGGGACAGCAATACCCACGGAAGAACAATATATAATACCAGATATCCTAGTGGAGGAAGTAACAAATGCTATAGAATTGATGAAGAACGGCAAGGCTCCAGGAAAGGATAGTGTAACTGTCGAAATGCTAAAAGCTGGTGGTCGGACGTTACATAAAACACTGGCAAAATTATACTCAAAATGCCTCAAAGAACAAAAAGTACCTGACTTATGGAAAAATGCAGAAGTGATCATTTTACATAAAAAAGGAGCACAGGAAGATTTAAAGAACTACCGTCCAATAAGCCTCCTATCAGTGATGTACAAAGTTTTCACTAAGATAATTTCTAAAAGAATATTAAAAAAACTGAATGACGCACAACCAAGAGAACAAGCAAGATTCAGAAGTGGATTCAGTACAATGGATCACATCCAGGTTGTACAGCAGGTCATAGAAAGGCACAACGAATACACCATGCCACTGTGCTTGGCTTTTATCGACTACGAAAAAGCATTTGATTCCATCTCAAAGCATGCGATAATGGATGCACTGCTTAGCCAAGGTGTAGAGAGAGCCTATGTAAACCTATTAGAATCGATATATGATGGAGCTACAGCCACAATTCACCTTGATGATCTTGAAGTGGGAATTAATATAGAACGAGGTGTACGGCAGGGTGACGCAATATCGCCTATTCTTTTCTCGACTGGCCTTGAAGAAGTATTCCGTAAACTGGATTGGGAACAGGATGGGGTAAAGATCAATGGTGCAAACTTAAACCATCTTAGATTTGCAGATGATATTATTCTCATTTCACAAGACCCAGAGGAGCTGCAAAGACGCATACAAGAACTGCAAAGGGCTGGCGAACCATTTGGCTTGAAAATAAACCTGAAAAAGAGTCAGGTTATGTTCAATAACTTCGCTCAGGACAGAAGAATTTCAGTTTTAGGAAGGGATTTAGAGATTGTAGACAGCTTTGTATATCTTGGGCAGAGGATTTCCATGGAGGGGAATACCGCCCGGGAGGTGGAACGGCGTGTTAAATGTGGCTGGCAGGCATTTGGAAGGCTCAACATAGTGTTTAAGAGCAGACTCTCACTTTGCCTGAAAAGAAAAGTATTCGATCTGTGCGTTCTACCCGTTATGACATACGGAAGTGAAACCTGGACACTCACATCGCAATCAATTCAAAAACTTCGGGTGGCACAGAGGGGAATGGAAAGATGTATGCTTGGCATTACAAGACGAGACAGAAAGTCCTGCGCATGGATCAGGGAACAAACAAAAGTCTGTGACATCATTGGAAGAGTAAAACAGTTGAAATGGAGATGGGCAGGCCATATAGCGAGGCGATGGGACGACAGATGGACCAAGGCAATCCTGGAGTGGATACCGCTTGATCGCAAACGTCCGCGAAGAAGACCGAAAGCACGATGGACTGATGACATCGTTAAGTATATTGGACCCGAGTGGCAGAGGAAAGCCCAGGACCGTGAAGGTTGGAAGCATGCTGAAGAGGCCTTCATCCTGCAGTGGATCGATACGGGCTGATGATGATGATGATGATGATGATGATATATATATATATATATATATATATATATATATATATATATATATATATATATATATATATATATATGATTTTCATCCCCATCCATTATATCTGTTTAAGTTTTGAGTATCATTTTTTTAATGCAGATTATATATAGTAAAATTTTAACGAACAATAAAACATAAACGTTACGATTCAAGCTATACAAAAAATTTAATAGAAATATAAAAGCTTTTTACGTTATTTAAATATATTTTTGCGATATGGATATACGTCAGAAATATGATACTACGTCAAAAACAAACGAGATAACAGAAATAACACAAAAAAAATCGATAGGAATATATGGCATTTTTCTAGTTAATTAGGAGTTTTGTTAGTGTAGAGAATTCCGAATAGGTAAAATCTTTAGATAGATAAATGCAAAACTCTTTATAGCTTTTCAAAATAATCATTTTATGTCTCAAAATATTTTTGCATTCAGTCAACCAAAAACTATGAATTAAGTGAGCAGTTGTAAAAGTTTCAAGACTTCTGTCATAATATGAATAATTTTTAATCCATTATCTGTTTTTTTAATCTTTGGGCCATTCAAAATGCCTTAGAATATTTTTCAAATGATTTTTGATCACCTTCATCCTCATCGTCATTTTTGTTCTGCCGAAATTTTGACAAAATTTTGCGGTTCTTTGTTGGTGGTAAGACCTCAGGCTGTTCATCTATCTAATCAGTCAGTTTTTCTTCACCCATATTATTAAATCCGTCTCGAGCACTCTATAGTATAGCTTGAGCTGTGTGAGATTACACCCGCCATCCGACATGGTCAATTTATAGCCTGTGGCTTTGATCATTCTTTCAGGCGTTTTCCAAATCTTCAGTTCAAGCCCGATTGATGACGGTTGTAAGAACAGAAATCGGTCTTAAGAGTGGCCGTTAGCTTTAGGATGGCGACTGGAGGAATGGGCAAATTAACCTACGTGGAGTATGGGTGAATTTGAATCGTTATTAACTATGAATTAATATAAAGGACGTCTTCAGAATAGCTGAACAATTTTGGCAATGATAGGGAAACCAACACAACACCGAAGGAGAGAAAGCTCAAAAACAAACTGGAATGACTGCAAGAACTGGCCTGTACAGAGAGAAAAAAAGACGCAAGACGTCTTAGGACGTTAAAAAAGACAGCAAAGCAGGGCTGAAAAAATCGACGAGCATCATTCACAAAAAAGTTACAATTGACAGAAAATAGTCAAAACTACGTCAGAGACCTTCGCATGACCGTCAACAACAACGTGATCGCGCGCTTTTTCGCTACGAACTATAAAATTAACGCATCCCAAGGTTTCCCCATTAAAACGCTGTTCGCCAGTCGCGAACTGTTCCACTCCAAGCTCGTACGCTCAACTAATCGGTACGGTAACGCGCGTTATCCGATATCCATTCTCAAAAAAAAAAGGCCAAAACTCCGCGATAAGCGATCCTCGTCAATTTATGCTGTGCTAGTTCCAACTGTGATCAGTTCTTTTACTTTTTTTATATTTTGTAATTGTTAGCTAATAAGTGGTTACTATTAATATTTAATCAATCTAAACACATCTATGAAAGCAAGGTAACTATTTCAATTATTTTTAATATTTTTGGGAATATTAAATTCCTTACTTTAATCCTTCCTTACCTTAATATAAACAGATCTAGGAAAGCAAGGCAAATATTTTTTTTATTTTAATTATTTTCAATCTTTTTTGGAATCTAAAATTCCTTATTTTGATCCCACCTATCCATACTTTAATCCTCCCTTACTTAATTGGAATACTGGATTCCTTACTTTAGACCCATCTACCCTTACTTTAATGCTTCTTTACTTAATCCCTTACCTTAATTAAAACAAAATCTAATCTTAGAATCTTGGATTCCTTACTTTAATCCTACTTCAGTCCTACTTGTCCTTAATCCCTCCTTACTTAATTCCTTACCTTGATCTAAGCAATTCAATGAAAACAAGATAAATAGTTTTTCTATTTTTTTAATATCTTGTTCGTACTCATGAATTTCTTAAACACTAAAAGATTTACCACTAAACTCCAAATCACATTCTTTAAACTCGACGCGCCACGTTAGCTTCATCATCCTGATGATGCTAACATGGTTAACGAAACCGAAGGTTCCAATAGAGAAATTGAAAAATTTCTTAGAATTCAAATACGTTCAATTCTGTAATGTAATACGCAGTTTTCATCCATCTACCAAAATGTTTTTAATGATGAGATGACTTTAAACTGTTTTTAATTAATATAAAGCTTAGTTGCCGTTCTATTTTGTGTTTATTAATTTCAGAAAGTTTAACTTTGATGAATAACTTGATGTTATTTTTTTATAAAAGAATCGTGGTGTTATTTAATAGTGATGATAGCAACGCAGAATATATAAATTGCCGATTTTTTTACGATATGGATATTTTTACTTTGTCGATGTTCTAGTTAGATCGCTAATCTCAAAATATTGTAAACAAATCTCTGAATTTTCAACTTAGACTGTCACTTATACAAAATAAACAATCTGTATTATTTCTTAAACAGAATTTTTGCAATACTATTAAGCAATGGTGCTTTAAATATCCAGCCTGTTCCAGATCTTTCTCCTTCAAAATCCAGATCAAAATCATCTCCTCCAGATTAAAATATTTACACATTCTGGATACACGGTAGATCCGAATTATTTCCGGACGACAGAATTATTTATTCTTCTATAGAATCTTCCTTGATGTTAAAAAGATAAATTATGACGGTTTCTGGCTGAGAATTACTTTTTTTAAGTAAATAAGTTGTTTTTTGTTTTAAAGTAAATAAACTGTTTGGTTTAAATGATAATTTTATTACTAAGCGTAAATTGTTATTGATCCTTCGCGAAAAACTATTATTAATATTTCTAAACTAGGTTTTTGCCAAGAATATTTCGTAATAGCTCTAATAATGTCTAGTTTGATCCAGAAAAAGATATTTGTTTTCTGGGTTCATTCCAGAAAGTTGCTTAATGTGTCATCTTAATTTTTTTTAATATTTTAATACATACATATATATATATATATATATATATATATATATATATATATATATATATATATATATATATATATATAGAATTTTCAAAATATCAACTATATTGACTATTTTTTGTGATAATATTTAGTAATGAGACTTTTAGTATCCAGTTTGTTCCAGAAATTTTTCTTGTTTTCTGAATTCGTTCCAGAAAGTTGTTTCATGTTTAATTTTATTTTTACGTTTTCTCCAAATTTGAATTCGTTATTTTAAAGTAGACGATGTCATAATATTCAGTTCCCAGTTTTAGTACTGAATAATTATGATTTTTTTACTACTAATGTTCAAAGAACGGGATATGATGGTGTCAAGTCAAAAAACTACTGTTTTTGAATACTGTTTCTATAACTATAAATTTTTAAATAACTGTTTTCTTAATTGAAGTATTAAATTTATTGAAAAATTGATTGAAATTGTTATTAATCCAGAAGAAAATATTTTTTATTATCTCTAAAATAGTTTCTTTGGTAACAACATGTTAATAATAATGATGAATGAAAACTGCTGTGTATCTATCAGGTGATCGGGTATATACTCAACACTAAACTCGAAGTGATTTACCACTAAAAACCAAATCAGTTTTTTTGAACTTATCGACCCACGTTTCGCTAACCATGTTAACATCATCAGGAGATTATTTAATCTAATATTAAAACTAACCTTTAAGACAAGCTACACTTCTTACTCCTCATATATCGCCTCTTCTGACTACCTAAAAGATCTTCCTCCGGCGAGGTCAATTCATTCTGTTCAATTCATTCGTACAGCAGATTAAAGTAAACGTATCAGTATTATTTTTTAAAATGGAAAATATTGAAAATCTTGCAGTGAATTCTTTGTAAAATAAAGGTTTAAGGGCACTGGAAATTCATAGTGAAATTGTAAATATATTAGAGGAGTTTGCTCCTTTAAAAACAGTAATTTTTAAGTGGGCAGGTGAGTTTCAATGTAGTCGTACAAGCCTGGATGATGATCCTCGTTCTGGACAATAACGGCACATACTGAACAAATAATTAATGTTATACATGATATGGTTACGGATGACGGACCATGGACTTTGAGTGAAATTGCTAAAGCCGCGGACATCTCAACTGAATGCGTGTTTCATATTTTGATAAAAGAATTGAGCTTGAGAAAGCCATGTGCAAGATGGGTGACGCATTTGTTAAATTCTGACGAACTTCGAGGAAAACTTTCTAATCAACATTTGTATCTTTTTCGAAATAATAAAATTGATTTTAAACGTCGTTTTGTATATGGACGAGACTTGGAGTAACTATGGATGAGACTTGGGTTTACCACTATAATCCTGAACTGCGACAGCAAACTGTAGAGTAAACTGAGTCCGGTTGTTCATCTCCGAAGCAGCCAAACTAGTCAAAAATCGACAAAAAAGGCTATGGCATCAATTTGTTGGGATGCAAAAGGCAATCAATTAGATGCCAAAATTCGTGAGAAACAAAATAATTTTTCATCAAGGCAATGTACCCGTTCACAGAGGTGTTTTTGCAATGGCCAAATTGAAGGAGTTACACTACGAATTGTTAGAGGCTCCTATATAGCCGTAGAAAAGTATTTTGAAGGACTTCAAGAAAAATCACTGCAAAGATGGAATAAATGAATTGGAGAAAGGCTGGAAAAAAATGTATTGAGCTTAAGGGAGAATATACGGAAGAATAGTCATTTTTTCAACTATAAATTTGTTTTATCACTTCCGCTCCGCGAACTTTTCAACCAGCCTAGTATCGCATGTAAACTTGTGTAGGCTGATGCTTAAAAGCAGACAACAAAATTCCAACAAAAGACTATATTTCTATTCACGTGCTTTGAGGTAAAACTTCAATATTAAAACCCCTATGCGAGCATACTATGGTTTCCGAAAATCCTGCGTCTAAACGCTGAGTTAATAGTCTTAATAAATTTTCAACGGTATCAATTGATTTTTTTTATTTGCCAATAATAACAAACAAAGCAATTTTGCGCAAAAATACCAAATACGTATATTAGTCACAAATAGTTCATCAGTATGTTATATACAAAAAAATTTCAAACCATTCTAAGTATGGTATATCTCGTTTTTTTTTTGATAAGATTTCGACAAAGCGTTATGTAAAATATAGAACGGTTCAAAATACAACCTGTACAGTAAGCGCCGCCTGCTTATCTCTCGTATTTATTTAACTTAAACCATTTTGAGTCGCAAACAATTAAAGATAAACAGAAAAAATTATGGATGCGTCAAAACTACGTCACAATTTAATACAACGTGGTTTACGAATAATAATTTTACAATATTTAGTTGTTTCGTCTTTTTCGCTTGTACATTTTTTATTAGTAATCTGATGATGTCAAATCGGGTGAATATGACGGCTCCAATGTATACAAAATCACCTCAAAAAATATGAACTCAATATTTTATATAATATATCCAATATGGGTATAATCACAGCACACTTAAAGCTCGCATAAAATAAAAACAGTTGCACGTTCTTAAGCACGTGATTAACATTTTGACTGTCATGTTGCCAGATTCCAATAAAATATCCTAACCTTACTTTACCGAATTATTTTCAAATCAACTTTAAATTAAATGCAAATCATAAAGTAATTAACAAAATTATAATAAATGTTGAAATTATTGCAAGAGTCGTCGATTAATTTAGTACTTCTAGATAGATCCAGCACATGTAAAATGCTTCATTCAAAAACCATCGATAAGTTTTTTAAATATTTGAATGGTTAAAAATAATAAGATTATATAATTACCAATGATATTTATTGATATATAATATACAAGTACAAGCTTTTTTTTCTTTTACGGTAGATGTATTTTTATTAATAAGTGTACTCACGGGCGTAGCCAGGATTTAGTTTTGGGGGGTTAGTTTGAAGTAAATAAAACAACAAAAATATACTTACATGAAATTTAATATCTATATATTCATCGGAAAAATTACGACATATTTATAAAGTTCTTAACTTTAAATGAAATGGTTAAATTAATTTCGTTCCTCTGCGCTAAATCTAAAACCATTAAAGAAGAAATCTTCGGCTTTTTCTTTTAAATATATCCACTACTTCATCTGCATGAATTTCTGTTCCATAGTGAATGTTCATGAGAGCAAAACCATTAAGTCTGTTTTCACTTGTAGTGTTTCGTGAATAGTTTTTCAGTCTCCTTAGGCTCGAGAAAGACCTTTCTGGGGTAGCAGTGTATACAGGAATGGTAGCCAAGATTTGTAGTAATGTGTAAATATTAGGCACATATCTAGGCATTCCAAACTAGATTTCGGGGTAGGCGAGATACTTGTCTGTTTTCCATACTTCAAGTTCTGCTTTAACCACTAATATGTTGCTTTCGGGAAGCAGTGACGAGTACATGGAAATGGCTTCTTCAATTTCAGAAATGGCAGTAAAATTTGAAGGTAGCACATCAGATAATGTTGATACTACTTTACGATGTTTGGTAAACCTTTCAACCAATTGTTGAAACCATACATCCAATGCAGGAATGTTCGGTCTATTTAATTGTTTTCCGACGACGCGTGGCATTCGCATTATACCACCATTTTCTTCCAGTAAAACCTTTGCGTCTTCATAGAGATAAAAATATTCGATGTCAGTGTTGTTTCTCAGGAGTTGTAAGACATTAATAACATCATCTACATGTTTGAATGCCGTGATAAGATCGATGTCAATTGTCTATAATTGTTTTGATAGCGACAATGTATAGCTCATTACTTTTTGAAGAATCACTAAACACATCACAAAATCCGAAGATCGAAGCGTACTTAGCAATTGGGCGGCTTGTTGCGATGTTTCCTTATTGTGATTAAATTGGAGTTCTTCGAGAGCATTCGCAATCGCTGAATAAATTTCCCTGAATCTTATAATAGCTTCATGTACCGTATTTCACACATTGAGAGCAAGCTTTTTTGGTTACCGACGGGTAGTAGCTCTTGAATTTTTTCTTTCAACAAAGCAGTGCGTTGAGCAGAATGTCGAAAGTGGGAACCAACAGACTGCATAATCCCAATGCAATTTCGGACATTTGCTAATGAACATAAATCAGCAATAGCAAGGTTGAGAGAGTGTGCACTACAGTGTACATCAAGAGGACATTCTTGGCGAACATAAGCTTGGGCACGGTGCAAATACCCACTCATAGCTGCAGCCCCATCGTAACCTTGACCAACCACATGAGAACATTCAAGTCCATGCTTTTTCAGAGCTGTAATAATAAGATTTGCGAGACCGGATCCTAAAACATCGACCGTTGGAATGTACTCAAGGAACATCTCTTTAAGTATATGGTGTTTATTATCTGTAAAATCAACATATCGAAGACATAACGAGACTTGTTCTACCGTCCGATTCCGGTGGTTTCGTCAGCCAGAATCGCAAATAGTTTGGCTTTCTTTACTTCTTCAATTATTTTATGTTGAATTAATTCACCACAAGTGTCAATTATTTCGTTTCGGATCTGAGGGCTTGTGTACAGGGCATTCTTCTGCGAAGTATTCAAATGCTCAGCCAGATCTTTATCTCCAGACTCAGCCGCAAACCGCAACAGGGCTCTAAAATTATCATCATTCTGTAGTGGTTGTTCAGGTTCTGGTGATTCTGGTCTAATTTGTATGCGCCCCGAATCGATTTTACCTCTCAAGGAGATGCCTTGTTTGCCGCAAAAAATTATTGCTTTTACGATAGGGATTAGTTTATTTCGATTCTCCTCTTGTTGTCTCTTTCTTTCAGAAGACAGCTGTTCAGTGACCGAAAAAGCCTGCGAAGACATTACTTTTAGAAAGTTAGGGCATTTTTCCACTTACAAAAAGGTTCGGTTACCAACTGGCCGATCCTTTGATGACCGCCTTTACCGTCATCAAGCGAACGTCCCATTACCACGCAAACTCTGCAGTATGCTCCACTTTTATATTCCGAATATGACAACCAGGGGAATCTCTCCAACCATTTCAATTGAAAGCGCAAGTTTCGTTTTGTGGAAATAGGAAACTTATAATCTCTGGGTGGGTTCCATGGCGTTTTTAAAATTTGGACTTTAAAATATTCATCCAAGATTTTTTCTTGATTCGCGTAAAAACCAACATCCAACTTAGCTACAGTTGTAAAAGATGATGTAACAGGCAAGCTGGCCTGTTGCAGACTAGATGTAGATTCAGCAGTTGAAGGTATCGAACAGGGCACCAGCGACATGGCAAAAATTTGGTTTTCGCGTACACTCTTCGTGAACATTAATGTAGCTGTTTTGCTTCATTACAATTTTCCCACCAGAGCCAGAAAATAACCATTACGTTATATCATCAGCTTAATGCTTTACCTTTTTTGACCATCTTTGAAATGTATTTATGTTACCGTCACCGTTACAATGAAGCATAGTACAATTGTTATTCAAATTTCATATCTTTAATCCACTAATAAAACCCAGTGATGTTATACCTCGACTAAAACATCAGCAAATCGTCCTGAATGAACCAAGCTCATAAATTAAGAAACCTCCATCTCCCACATATCTGTTTTTCGTATTTTTGCTAAAAAAACATGCTGACTTATAAATCAGTACAATATATAAATATTAAACACCATATCGACCAGATCTACGTCCCAGAGATTTTTTTTCTTTTGTTTATACCACAGCATAATAAAAAGTTCTGTTTTATTATTAACGATTACTGGCACGTTTCTGGCTCCCGTATCTAGACGACGCAGAGTTAACATTCATCATATTTGAGATAAATATTACTTTTTATCAATTGTGGACTCTGTTACTGAATTTAGGCATCGTGTTTTTAAATATTTTGATGTTGTTTAAACTTTAAAAATCCTTTACATCGTTTACAAACAGATAAGTCCGTCATACTGACCGGATTTATGTCTCGGCTGTTATTTTTGTTATCTATATTATTTACAATGAGTTTATATGAGAAAAACACTATAGTGTGAGTTTCGTTGTGTTATAAAACATTACTCTATCTACTTGTTTTCAATGTAATGGATAATTACTGATCATTTAAGAAGATTGAACCCAAATCAGAACAATATTATAAATTTTTTGCAGAGCACTGCAAGATATCAGGGCAGAAGCGTTATTTTACGTACATTTGGCATCTTGTCAAACACTTTATCAATTACTGTGTCTTATTTTTTGATCAGAATGCCTTATTTTGTTGTCTGAGAACTTTAAATAAGTTATTTGGTGTTTAATGTTAAATCTCTTCGAGTTTAGTGATCAAGGTCAATTAAACTTTTCCCTTTTTCTAGCAGTTTAAACTTGTATTTGAAACAAAAGAAAACACTAAAACAGAATAATAAAAATAAATTATATTTAATTTATTTTGAAATTTTTATTGTATGTCTAATATTTTGACCCTGAGTAAAAGGGATGGGATTATTTTAAGGGAAATATATCATAAAACTCTTCAGATGCATTTTGAAACATTCTCAAAATAAATTATGGAAGAAAACATAAACTCTAACGAGGGGCGAATTGAGAGTATTTTAAACAGTTGTTCTCTTTTTAACTCGACGAAATGTGTCAACCAGGCTGCTGAGATGACCTAGTTTCCTCTTCTTTGCGTAGTAGTATTGATCGGAGTCCTGTACGCAAGGTTGGATCCGATGTTTTCCCAATTTGCTGGATGCTGTTCGCCTCCGACGAAATGATTTTTTATTATTTTAACAATCCTAATATATAGTTTCTTTATGTATCATATAAAGTATGAGAGTAGGTTTTTATTTTTGAAATTATTAGCTGGGTTTCGGGATTATTCATGTTAGTCACGATATATAATGATGCCTAATGTTTGGTTGCATAATGCAACGATTTAAATATATTTTATTGAATTGGTTTTATAATTTTTCTATACACAGTGATGATCTTATTTAATGGATCGAAAATTGAAAAGTTTCGCGTACATTTTATACAAAAAGTGATTGAGTTCATCGCGGTTATTATCACACAACTATCTATATCTTCTTGTGTTAAGGTACCCCACGTTGTATATAATGCTTTAAGTTCGTATAAAGTTGCTAAATAGTTCGACCATTATTCAAATATTTCCTTGTAGATGACAAGAAAGTATGAGCGCTGGTTTATATTGTTCAAGTTATTGGCTTGATTTCGGAATTATTCACACTTGTCGCGGTATATAATGATGCCTAATGTTTGGTTGCATAACACAACGCTACGTATATATTTTTACGGATTAATTTTGTAATTTTTGTTGAATCTATCATAATCTTATTTAATGAATAGAAAATTTCACTTTTAAGACGTTTCGCTTACATTTTATATAAAAAGTGAGTGGATTCGGCACGGATATTATAGCACATAACTATATCTTCTTGAGTTAAGGTTGTACATATGTTTCAAGTTTGTATAAAGTTGTGTCGACCATATTCTATCGGACATAATCTCGCTGGCCAGTCGAGTGTCACTATCGTAGACTCTTCTGAAAAATGTGCTGTTTGACGAACTATCTGCTGTCAGGGGTTATTTTGTTGAAAGATAAGACGGGCTACAGTGATAGTTTATCTGATCGTTACTAATGGTGCCCTATTTTCCAAGCATGTAATGGTTCATATCATAATTCCTGAAGTGGTAACTGTTCTACGTCTAGATGTTGTCAGACTTAACTCCCAAGCAAATAGAGCTTCGTTCCAGGTTGTAATTAATTCTAGCTCTGTATCATTCTAAGGGATTCTTAGTATCTTTGTTGCCAACCGAAAGATTTTCCATTATCGTAACAATTTTGGTGGAAGTGGAATAGATGGTAGTTCGAGGGTGTGATGTCCGGTGAGTAAGGTGAATGGAGCAAAACATTCCAATTGCTCAATAATTTTTGCTGAGTCGTAAGTCCAACGTTTATTCTTGCATTGTCGTGATGAAACACGAAGCTTTTCCTGTCTGCTAATACCGGCAGTTTTTTTTCAGTTGCTGCTTTCAGATGATATAATTGTGGTTATGGTTATATATGATTATATAATATATGGTTTGGATGCGTGGAAGAAACCCGAAACTGTATGGGTCCTTTCAAATCAATGGGTCATTTTTATGAATATACCAAGTTTAGGTTTGGTATTTTCCACAAGCCCACTGTGCAATTTTCAAGCATATTTTTTAGTTTAGTTCAAATGTCTGTACTGGCTATTGCACTTTTTGTTCCTTGTTATATTTCTGTGTAGCTGTCATACGTGTCTTTTAAAGAAAACAACTATACCCTATATTGTCTAACACTAATAACTAAAAGCAATAAATAAAATAAGTATTTAGGGATATTTTTCATTATTTTTAAAACATCAATTGAATAAAACGTAATATTATTTTTTTTAAGTGTTAATGACATCATTTCTTCAGAGTTAACGGATCTTACCAGGTGTGACGGGTAATAATTCTTAAATTTTTTAACAATCTAATCTCTTATATCATTTTGTTTCTACGACAGTACCTTTCAAAACCCCATTGATGTTTAAATGATTTCGAACCAGATAAAGAACATTTGAGGCACGTGCAGCTTTTCTTGTTCAGTTAAGAGAAAAACACGAGTGAAAGACGTCGTATACTTGTGAAAACGGTATTGGTTTGGACGATTCCAAAGTGGTGAGTTCGATTGGAAAGAACGCCCTGGTCAATCGAAAAAATTTGAAGATGCCAAATTACAACAATTTTTGGAAAAAGACGATATGCAACTGGACAACAAATGGCAGAGGTGTTAAATGTTTGTCGCCGATCCATTTGTGATCGTCTGCATGCCATGGAAAATGACACGTTCCTGCCAGAACACAGAAAAATGGGTACCACATCAGCTGAACGACAGACAGATGGAAGAACGAAAAACGGTGTGCGAAGTTTTGCTCTCTCGACATGAAAGAAAGACTTTTCGGCATCAGATAGTGACTGGAAGCAAAAATGCATGTATTTCGAGAACCCAAAACGCATAAAATCATAGCTTGTACCCAGGACAACCATCAACATCGACAAAAACCGAATCGCTTTGCAAATAAGTCAATGCTGTAGACTCAAACCACGTGAAACAGTTAATAGCATTCGCTACCGCCAACAAATGATTAATTTGGACTATGTATTGATCGAAAAGCGACCAAAATGAGATACAAATCACGGAACAGCGGTTCGAAATACCATTCTGCACTTGGCTGGGGACTTTTGCCCCACCCGCCGTATTCACTAGACTTGGTCCCTTCCGACTATCACATATTTTCATCGATGTCTCATGTACTTTCCATAAAATACATAATTCCATAAAATGTTGATATTGATTTCTTCATTGGTTCAGGTGGAAGATCTTCCTAAACGAGGTTCATCTTCCACTACCAGTTACACAGTTTCATCGCCATAACAATTTCTTAACATTTCTAATGCTTCAGCATAAGAAATTTCGTTCTTTAGACAAAATTTAATTCAATCTCTTAGCTCTATAAATTTATTGGTTTAAATTTATCTATTTAATTACAAAGAATGCTACAATTACTTGCTACCAACTTTTAAAAAATCTTGCGCTTTAGCCATCGACACAAACATTTGTGTTTAAAGTTGGTATGACTGTATATACATATTTGAAACGTTGAACTTTTGTTATTTAGATATATGTTGCTTGCTTTAACATGATTGATAAGATTCACTACATAGTCCTGATGTTGCACCATCAGACTTTTATTTATTTCGTCATATGACAGCAATTTTTACGAAAAAGGATTAAAAATATAAATAATTCTATTATTATTAATATTATTAAAATAATAGATAATTAAAAATGTCTATGCATAAAATATTAATATTAATAAAAAAAATTTAGAACATAGGTATCTGAACAAGAACAAAATTTATGGTTGTTTTTCTATTACTCATTCTTTCTAATTATATACAGTCGATTGAGTCTACTAATTGTTTTTATCTTAATGTTTTTGACACTTCAATAACCACTACCTTGTTGTTAACAATAAACAAACAATAATTGCAACGTTTTCGACACGTATTAGCATCTAGATTCTTACTAATTAACGAAGCTTTGAGGAAACAGTAAAAAAACTTATCTGGTTTTATTTCTTGTTTCAGTATTTAACGAAGCAATCAACTACACTCATCAAACTTCAGTCACTCAATGTTTTGCTAAGAAATCGAATCATTAAAGGATAGTCGAAGCCAGTAATCTTACCACATCTCCTCCCTCTCACCATGCATATTGAAGTACAAGTAGCACTGAATTTCGTGATATCGTACCTCTATAATAAGCTCCCTAGGAGACGCGTGAATATATTCGGGGAAGAACTAGAAAAAGCTTTAAAAGAAAAATTTCAGGTAAGGTTTTATTTATCTTTATATATATTAAATTTGTTTCACACAAGAAATTTCACATAATCTATTATCACTGTAGTTATGCAACACATAAAACCTTACGGTTTGTGTGGCAATGTGAGTAGTAGAGCCTTTGTTTAATCTGGAAACTTACGTGATCAATAAATATAGACAACCAACATGACAAGTTGGTGATTATTTACAGGAAATAACTATTTTTCTTAAACTACAGCATACGTTTAGTGTTTTTTTTTACTTCTTATAAATAATATTTTTCTTTGAGTTCTATACACAGTTTAGCATTGAGAACGAAAATAAACATAACATTTGACAAGTCATTCATTTATTTAAAACAATATTTTACTACTCAGGAAGCATAGAAACTAATAAAAAATCTCGTAATAATCATAGAACAAATCTTAGTGCAGATCTAACAGGAATTTTAGTAATGTTTTTGGTGACAAATGATGCCACCTTTAAATAATGCAACATAAAAAAAGAATATTCCTTAAAGTTTAAATAAATCACTTGTCACGTTGTATACAATCTTAAATGAAGGCTCTGTGTTTGTTTCTCCATATAAATTCCAAATAATTTTAAATATCAGTGCTGTAGATAGGCAACACATAAAACATTCAACTTTGTGACGGGATGATTAAAATTTCGGAATAGAGATTTTGATATTTTGTACTGAGAACATAAGATCAACCAGAAAAATTTAACGGTGGGTAGATCAGTTAGCTGTTGCATGGCCATGCTTATTTCTGCTTCAATTTAGAAACTAAATGAGGGCCGATTGAAAAGTCAGATAATTTTTTACGGTTTCCAAAAAGTACGATCTGCCAGATTTGGTAAAATACTTCTCTGTTTTGCAAATGACCCATGTTTAGAAAGGGAAAAAAGGCGGAGAAAGCAAAGTCTTGGGAATAGGGTGGATGCGTTACAAAATTCGTAGCGTGATTTGAGCAATTCTGCCAAATGATGATACAGCACTTAATTCAAATTGATAATTTTGCTGTTGGTTTCCAGGGTCATTGGTATCCCGACAAGCCATTCAAAGGTTCAGCGTTTAGGTGCCTGAAAACTGGTGATCCCATCGACAAAGTCTTGGAAAGGGCGGCTAGAGAGAGCGGAGTACCCATCCAAGATATCCTGGAGAACCTCCCTCAGGAGCTGGCGGTTTGGGTCGATCCCGGTGAAGTTAGCTACAGAATTGGAGAGAAGGGTGCGGTCAAGATCTTGTTCAGTGACAAAGCTGATCCCCAAGATGACCACTCAGCTGACAGGTAAGAGTCCTACTTCTAATAATATTTAGTGAAGAATGCGACGTGGAATTTTTGTTTTAGAGAGGTGACCAAGACCTTCAATCCTGAAGCTCAGTGTTTCAGGCCAATAGACTCTGTGAGTTGTAGTCTGAACAATCTCAGTTTGTCCCCCAGCAAATCCTTGACGCCTTTCGGTGGTGTGGTCAATGGTAATCCAACAGGAAACCAAGTCCAAGGACAGCCAATGCCTCAAAATGGTGCTCAGGTAAAAGATATTCTTGTAATAAATGAATGGGAATGGGATGAGGAACTGCATAATTTGTTTAGCACACATAGCACTATCTTCTTTCAATACCACACCTCATGAGATGAAACTGACTGTTTTTTAAAAACCAATCTTTAAAAGTATGGTGCTTCTGGATCAATTAGATCGTCTAAGTTTATAGGCCTAAATATTTTGTCAATATGCAGTGTGATGTGAAAAAAAATTATGACACAATTTTAATATGAAATAAACATATCATGGACAAAAAATTCTGCCTGGTTTCTTTTGAAAGTTACAAACAATTAAAATGGTAAAATTCTAGAGTTTAAGAGGTGATTTTTTTCTTTTGCAGCCTTTGCCCAATAACCATCTCAACTCAAACTCCTCGGCGCCGTCCCCCACGTCCATCGGTAACTCCTTCAAGGGTTCTCCATCGCCAGTACCCACTTTTATACCTCGTACAACAACGCCGCTCACTTTCACCACCGCTACCTTTGCCCAGACCAAGTTTGGCAGTACCAAATTGAAAACCAGCAGCAAAAGAGCCAATAGGTAAGTTGACATACATTTTCCTCATTATCAATCAACCACCCATACTTTCGGCGACTTCCCGTCGGATGGCGTATATATGTAATGTAAGACTTCTTTGGACTGCGTTCAAGGAGACAACGGTAGTTGAGTGTCACATAAACCCAACCGCTGGGTTCCACAATCTCATGTGAAACACACAACCTGCGTCTCCGCCCAATTAAACATTTTGTTAGGTGCTTGATTGGGGACGAGCCCCACCCACCCCTTCAATTGGAGGGTATATGTTTCGCCTCTCGATGTTTAAGCTCTTCAGGGTACCGATATATGCTCTCTTGTCAAGAACAGGGAGACCCTATCCACAGTCAACCACCCATAAACCCAGAAATGTGACAACATTTTTTATTTGGAATTTTAAGATTTGTCAAATTATGTTAAAGAAATACTGGGTTGCCATTTAAAAAATATTGTTTAGTAGCTACATTTTGCAACACCGGAAAGCATTGTTTGTAAATTTTTCTTAGTCAAGTTATTTCCTACAACTTTACATTTAGAAATACTAGTCTATCACTTCAAATAGTCTATGTAGGTTTTAAATAAATTACACTGTATATCAGTGATACTCTTGGAATGGTGAAGTACTGTTAATCGTCATGACATTAACGAGTTATCAAAGATATAGATGGCAATAGCTTTTTTAAATTGAAGCAATCTGAAACACGATGATATTAATAAAGCATCAAAGATGTAGATGGTGTTTGAATATATAAATGACTTATGAAATCACTCATCACTCTGCTTTATGAAATCAGTTCTAATGCATTTTGGACATTGATTTAGTTTCTTTTTGTATTAATTTCGTATTATTTTTTTTGCAGAATGTCCCCTACAGAATTCTCAAACTACATAAAACAACGTGCAATGCAACAGCAAATGCACCAGCAAGGTCCCCATCACTCTCCCGGTAGCAGGGCGTTGTCTCCTGATCCCTCCGCCTATTATTTCCCCCCTCACGGCCACTACCCTCCACCATTTCCTCCAAGGTCAGTGTTTGAGTCTTCCAACCAATTTCTGAGCCCCGATCTGTACCCGACCAAGAGCAACTTGAGTTTCCCATTTGAACATTCTCCCTTCGGACCGTTCTACCCCAATAATGGTACCATGAACGTACCATCCGGGAGTGGAGTAGCCGGGAATACCGCCCAGAACAAAGATCTGCTAGAAAATAACTGGGCTTACGCGGCTAGCGGCCAGTACCAGCACTTGCTGGTAGCTAATTGAGGGTCTTCTTAGGCGGATGTGGATCTTGGAGGTGACGAGGTGGAGGAGAAGGGTGGTTTTAATGCGATTCTATTGTCTCTTTCTGCGAACGAAGTGCGGACAACCTTAGACGTCTTTCATAGAAGTGGTGTTGGAGATTTTTTTGCTCCTTCGAGCCAAACCCAAATGGAGGAAAGAAATCCGAAACACTCAAAGAGGATTGTTTACAGGGTGACTTATTGTTAGAAAACGTCGAAATATTAATTCACATCACTACAAATCTGTTTAAAACCCATCACAGTTTCTAACAGCAGCTTGTAAACATCATTAAGAAAAATGTACAAAAAATATATAACGAGAATTCTTGTCAGTTTTTTATAACAATTATTTTAGTTCAAACAGTTCCTACTTTTCGTAAACTTTTATATTTGGTTTTTTTTTTAATTTTTTTACTAAACAATATCGACATAAAGAGTAAAGAGTAAATTTGTAAATATATGTAGAATAAGTTTCTTTAGAAAAGGAAAAAAAGTTCCACCTTTTCATGGAACAGTGATCTCTGTAATGTTAAAAAAGAAAAAAATAATTTGTAAATATTGTAATTTATATTATTTATACATAACATATACATATTTTTGTAGAAAAAAAGTCTAGTATTCTCAACCAAAAAAATTAAAGACAGTGAAAGGTCTATGAGACAAAAAGATATATTTTTCTTAAATCTTTCTCATCGTAGAATGTTTCTTTTTACTTTTAATTTTGTTTTTGTATTTTCGTAAAGTGTAGTTTATTTTTATACGCCAACTAGATCATCAAGCTATTTTAACTAAGAAAAAAAGACAGTAGAATCGCGTAAAAATAAAATAATTTCCTATATTAACTATATAAGAAAAAATCTAATCCTTAATAAAAGATTCATACTTAGATTTTTATAAATAATAATAGATAGAATTTATATACTTACATGTTTATTACTTTATATATGGTGTTTTTTCAGTATTCAAAAGTAGTCTAGAGTGTTTTTTCCAGAGAAAGAAAATTTTTTATATATTGTATGTATTTTTTTTATTTTTCTATGAGAAAGCTCAAGCTAAAGTCTAGTCCAGTAATTCTTTTTTCTACCTGTTGTTTTAAACAATAAGTGTTTTAGGGCATATCAAATATATATAAAAACATAGTCTATAAATAAACAGAATAAAAGAAAAAACAGGCCAAGATCACACGTTAACTAGCAGAAAAAAATGATCTGTTTTAAGATTGTGATATCGTTTATATTATTATTATTTTGTATTTTTTTATATATTTGTGTAGATGCTGTGAACTTGGCTGTATCGTTTTTTTAATAGTGTTTTCTGGGAGATTATCCCCTTCCGCGAATTCGGGGCGGGGCTTGATAGCGTTTAGCTCAGCATTGCACTATACCAGAAACCCAAGAGCTGGGTCTAGATATGCTTCGATTTTTTATTTTTAAAGAAATACGCTAGTTTTTTACCGCTTGTTTTTTTTGTTATTTTTTCACATTCATTTTGTAATTGTTGACTTTAATATAATATATATTTTGTTATGAGTTCTTTAGTTTTCTTTTTTTTTTTCTTGTTTGTTTTTTTTTTCTGTGCGTACCTGATTATCAGTAGAACTGTTATGATATTTCTTTGTTTTATTGAATATTTTCTAATGTTTCATGTGGATATTATTAGATTCATTGACGGGGAATAAAAATAATATTTTTTTTGCAACAATTCGATACAGATTGTTTGTTTTAAGTTTAGTGATAAATGGGAACTCTATGGAGTTGATTAAGCAACTAGAAACATTGATGTTTTAAATATCAACTACATATGCATTAAATCTGAAAGATTCCACAGTGCTTAATAATTTACTAATTAACTTCATTCAAGTCTTTCTTTCATATAAAAGCATAGAAAAGAGCTTGATCCGGATAGAAGCGAAAGTTAAAGGAGCTTAAGGCTTACTGACGGATTGTAGTACTACAGGGACAAGAGGAAGAAGTCACTTGTAATATTGGCCAGTAAGAAGTCCTGTTTATCCCACAGTTTAGTATGATTTTCCTTCTAATATGTACTATTCATCATGGATAATGGAGATATTGACGTTTTTCGTAGAGGAAACTCTATGGAAACCTCTATAGAATATTCTAACTCAATTTTTGTTACATTGTTTTTTTCTTCTTAATTTGTTGAGCTTTTCTAAACCGAATCTTTATATTTGTCCCTTTTATTGGACTAAATTTAACTTTTAATATATAGTTTGATGATTTTTACACGACCTAAATGGAATTTAAGTTCAGATTCAAATTGTGCAAGTGCAGTATCCATCATCCACCTTTTTTTATCCAAATATTGATGTAAAATATAAACTAGAAAGATATAGTCCGTGATTTCTACAATTTTGTTTATTTCTGTTCAATGTGACAATGTTGAACTTGGATCTTTGACACTTTGAAGAGTAATTAGTATGACTATTTTTTATAATCAAATTTGAAGTAAAATTTACTTAAACTTGAAGAGATTTACCACCAAACACAAAATCACTGTACTTAAGTTCCTGACGCACGTTTCGCTAAACATGTTGGCAGGTGATTCAACGCAGATTAGATCTAATTAGATTGAATCCTGATGATGCTAACACGGTTAGCGAAACTAAATTTGGTGTTTAGCTGTAAATTTCTTCGAGTTTAGTTTTTCTGAATGTGTTTCGAGTTAAGAATTAGTTGTTTTCAAATGTTACTTTTAACAAAAAACAATCAAATATCAATCCATTAGTTCCAATCCATATTTCCATTAAAAACAACATCACTTTTGTTTTTATTGATTTTCCTTTTGGTTTTTGGGTTAAAACGTTTGATCGTACGAACAGTTTGATAACAAAACAAAATAAACCGAGGAAGAGTTCATTGAATCTAATAAATATCGTTTCACTTTTCAACGAAAAATCAAAAACTTTTTGAAACCTTTTGAAAACGCTTATTTTCCACTCGAAGTCTTTTGCCAGCGAGTGAAATAACATTGAGCATATCTCGGATGAGTATTTATACCGGACGGTCAAAGATAAACCGTCTCGTATAATGAGTAGGACAATTTGAATTAGAACTGTAGAGCTTTAATGAATTTTGGCAGAAGACCCTCGATGTGTGGAAATTTTCTTATGGATAGTTGAAAATCTATCGATGTGATTATAAAATGCTTTACACTTTCGTCACTCAGGAGTGATTTTAGGTAAATAATGAAAACTGACACGTGTAAAACTGAAATGATCTTGGAGGAAGTTAACTGAAACGATTAGGCCTCCCGAAAAAAAAAACTGGAATATCATGCAATAAATTAGAGACTTCAATACCGATTGGAATGCGTCCATCCTGAAGAATGTTTTCTTCTTCACGTGATGCCATTTTATGTCGGCTATAAATTTTTACGTCAGTGTTTATCGTGGTAGTTAAATGAGAAATAAGTAGCTTTTTTACATTTACCAATGAAGAACCCTTAACCACCATTAGATGTAGGGCTGCCGTTTAGGGAATTTGTTAATATTACCTCAATTCTTTGGGTCAGAGAAGAAATTAAAAAAATAGGAAATTTCCACTTCTATATGATAATTTTTAGTGTAGGATTGAAGAAGATTAATATGCTGCTTCATTATAACTTATCAACTCACCATTTTCATCTCAGAAAGGCTCCAGCCAAGCATATCATTGTTGATTTGGTTTTGGAGTAAATATTACTAATACTTCTACTCGTTTCTTGCCATATACATCATATTATTAACATTTTCTAGTGATTTTTGACTCTTGCCTTTGATTTGGACTGGTACTTTTAAGAATCTACTTCTTTGGAATGTGCTATTTTCCAAACAGTGTTGATACGAAACAATCGTCCAAAAAATATGACTTGGTCAAGTCCAAGATGTTTTTTAAGTAGTTCATTAAATGAATACATCTAGTCCTGCCATAAATTATGTCTCTTGTACATAACACATCGGTCAATAGGTCCCCGGTCTGACAAATAAAATACTTTTTTTTGCAAATTTTGACTTTATCCATCAATATATTCTCCTTGAAGGGCAATAGAATTGTTCCAACATTTTTCTAACATTTCTACACCTTTTTATAGAACGATTTGCCGTCAAAATATCCTTCAGTTTCTACAATTACCTCTTCGTTGGAGCGAAATTTATTTCCAGCGAGCATTTTTTGAGGTCTGAGAACAGGAATTAGTCGCTGGTGGCCAGATCTGGAGAATTCGGTGGATGAGGAAGCAATTCGAAGTACAATTCATACAAATTATGCATGGCTTATTTGGATGTCCAGAGCATTCAGCATCATCGGTGCTTGTACCGCTACGTTTAAATTCAGCACACCAATCGATTATGGTTGATTTTCCTGTGACAGAGTCCGGGTAATGTTTATCACGTCATTGTTTTGCATCAACGGTATTTTTCTTCGTCAAAAAGCAATGCTCAACCAACACACGAAATTATTTATTTTTTTATTGTTTTGAAAATAATAAAAGTAGCGTCACTAAAAACACATTGATTCAGAAATTAGTAGACAGATTGTCATGAAATTGTCATTGCTATATGACATTTGAAGGTTGTCACAATCAACCACTGGATTTTTCATAAGTAATGCCATCTAAATATCAGACCGAGGACTTATTGACCGATGTGTTAGGTAGCCTCGTTGAAAAATAAATGAAGAAGTGGCACTTGTGGCGCCCCTGCGTAATTAAAGACAGAATTAATGGCATTATTATGTGTAGCGAAACAACTTCTGATATCATCAATATGTCATATGTTCAAAACTATATGTTGTATTAGCAAAATTTTATCATTTGATGTTTGTTGTGGTTCTCAGACATAACTGAAGCATTGATATCTTCTTCTTAAGGAAATTGCCTTGTTGATAGAAAAGAAAACTAAGAAATGGAAAGCACAGCTTGTTCGTTACCTGAATATCAACGTTCCTGGCTTACCCTGGTCTGCTGCAGTGTTAAATATTCCTAATTACTTATTAGTAAAGAGGAAAAAAAACATTGGATGCATCCCGGGCCAAATCCAAGCCAGCAACCAACTACAAAATGTACATGAATCTTACTAATATTACTATTATAGATTATTTTATATACTTGCTTCGTGTAATTTGCATTTTTATCCCGTGTAAATATTAACAATACAAAATAAATAAATAAAAATACAAGAATAACCATTTAGATATTTGTGGTTTATATTACAACTCGATGTCACTTGTAATCGTATTTACAATTAGCTAGAACGAAACAGAAGAGAAAACAGAAATACGAAGATCGAATCTCAACTTAGTTCAAATTAAATGTCCCATATATACATAATAATTGAGAGGATACAAACAGTTGACGAAAACAAGCAACAATGACAATGTTAACTGTATTTTTCTTGTATCATCTCACAGTCGAATGAAAAACTGAAGTTTTAGACCGGACTGAGCCTCAAAGGTACGTGATGGTTCTTTTTATATTGTCGTAGAATTTATACTCAACTCTGAACCGACTACAGTCCCGCAAAACACCACTTATTTTAAGGACACTCTGTATAAAATACAGCATAATACCCCAAGGACTGTGGCCGGGGTCGAAACCTATTTTTTCATAACTATGTATGTCACTATTATCTGTGTTAGCCTGTTAATAAACATCTTTACTAAAAAAAAAGAATATTGAAGTCGTAGTTAAAGAAAAAAAACTTATAACTTATATTCATTACAATATATTTATAGTGAGAACGGTTTTCCATCCCGTTATAAAATAAGAAATATGTGTATATTAATAGTCTATAATTTTTCATATTGTTGTACTATTTTTAAGTTTATATTAAAATGTTTGTGCATTAATAAATCCCCGTGTTTCATTTCAAACTGATGCTAACTTATAGGAATCGCCTCTATTACCCTCATCCCCTCTTCTTGGACTTGTGTAACACAGCCATGAAACGTTCCTTTCATGGCCTGTTTGGAACCAGAAATATTCACACGGAGATAAATCAGACGAATACGGAGCACACAGGCTTGTTTTTTTGCGCCAAAAATTCACGAACAACGAAGGTCCTGTGAGATAGTGCATTATCATGCAACAAACACCAATTGCCCATGGCACAATAATGTCTATAGTCGTATTTAATTCCTCCGCCATCCATCTCCACAATCGAATTCGCACCGTAGGCGATCATTTCACGCACTTTTTCCACCAACTCATCGCGATTTTTTTTGCCGGCCTGGCTTTGGGTCGTTTTTCAAGCATCACGACCTGGAAACGCTTATACCACTCGGACCATAAACTTTTTTCATCAGTTCAAATCTTTCTGTAAAAGTTTCGCCGAGTTTCAAATAAAATTTAGTATTAGCTCTTTGTTCCATCGTGATTTTCTGACGAGGTGACGAAAACTTTATCATAAATAATATTGATATTGGATGCAAAAAACTTTTAAAAATTTGTTACAATTAATTATAAATGAATTAAAATGTATAAAATTAAAAAAAAATCTCGTGCTTACGAACGCGCTGCGATTGGCTGCTAAGTTTGTGACGTCAGAATACTAAAGTGTTTTCACGTCAGTACTGTCAACAGTTTCTATTCGTATATATCTTTGAATATAAAACTACAGGAAGGAGCATATGATTCTGTAAGTGGGACTAGAATGGTAGCCGCACATGGCTGACTACTGTTTCCGGTTTGGCAGTGGCGTAAGGTAGTATGAATAAAAACAATAAATTGATAAAAATTCACAGTTGTTTAAAACAATAAATTATTGTTTAATTATCGTTACTGTATTAGATTAATGAAGACTTACTAGATATGGTTATATTACCAATATAACAAAAGGTTTTTAAGAAATTGGAATATCTTGTCATAAAATTATATCATTTCCAAAAATTGGTTAGGTAATCAGTTGCATCTTGCACCGAGTCGATGTTCATATTTAAATTAGGTATATGTATTCGTAAATGAAATAAAATGCCGTAATATTCTTCTGTATTTAGTTGTCCAGTGTTTAATATCCCTTAAACAAAATTAAGTTTGTATATGTACTACGAATTTTTTCATTTACTGCAGCGTTTTTACAAATATAATTAATTCTTGTAGTATAAATAGTCAATAAATAAAGTACTAGATATAAACTCGAGAATAAACTCATTTTTCACAACCAAAAAAAGCTAACTTTCAAGAGTAAATGCTATGAAAAATGTTTACCAAAATGATAAAATTAAAATTACATATTTTAATTGTTAGAACAATATTTGGTAGTAGTCTCACTTTTACCTTAAATGTTCGATCAAAACAATCCTCAGAAAAATGATAGGTACATAAACACCTACTGCGGTTTGGAATAAAGCCTTTTTAATAAAATTAATCCACTGTGTTCTTCTATTTGGATCTTTGGGAAATCTTGAAAAAAGATAAACTGGTTTAAATAATTAATAGTTACAATAATTTCTGAAAAAAAAGGGATTGTAAAAAAAGGTAACACTCTGTATTATTAGTTATATTTTATAGATTCTTTATATGAGTAAAGTAACATGTTTTATATGTATCAAACGAAAACTAAAAGTAATCTGAATTTTTAAGGCCCAGTATCTCAGAAAACTAAACATTTTAGAACATACGTTAAAAAATTAAATTCTAAAAAAAGATAATCACTATCTTGAATAACATTATAATTATATTATTTTACATAAATCAATTTGACCACGCCTATGCATACAAGGCTATATGTTGGCTTCATAACCTTAAAATTTAATTCAAACAAAATACGTTTTTTTTTCTAAATAATTGACAAATTTAGAATTAAAAGCACTTACCTATGTAATGTTACTCCTGACTTTTGATTTTTTCGTGTCAGGGAACAACCACAAGACGCACAACTAACCATATTTTGTTTGTTTACTTTACTTCCGATATTATTGCTTTTATTGTCAATATAATAAGATTAATAAGTAATAAGATTTACTTACACCAGAACACACAAAGAGAGTATTCCAGTACAGTTTTTCGGCACTTATTGACTAAAACACACTAAAACTGTAAATCTACTATTAAACTTCTAAGTTGTTGACACCAACTACCAAAATTCCAAAACAATGAGTGGTCTGTAGTGTTCCAATATGGCCGTTTCCGACTCCATTTATACGTGCATAAAAATCGGCAAGTCCCCTTCCTGTTAGTTTTATATTCAAAGAGCTCAACACATTGAAAAGGATGGTGATCCCGCCTCTAAAACATCGGTTGGTCCGGGAGGTAAATAGAGATTTTTATAAACATTGATTTGTAGATCAACCAATACGATGTGTGGGTTCCTCACAAACTTAGTGGGCCAAATCTGCTGAAACGAATTTCTTATTTCGATTTTTTACTGAAAAAAAAAACAATCTGAAGCGGATGGTAACCGGTAATGAAAAGTGGATTGTGTACAACAACGAAAAAAATTATAGAGCATGCCACAATTGTTTATGAATAAATTACAAATAAAAATGACGAGTAGTTCAAATGAACCGCCAGTGTTACCTGCGACTCGTCCTAATTTGAAACTTTGTTTCAAATTGTTTTGCTATTTTTATCAGATTTCTTTTGAATTTTATAGATTCATTTTAGTATAGTTTAGACAAAGAGCAGACCATTTAGTTATATGGTTTAAAGTTATCAATGATAAAAATGATACAAGTTCATTATCACTTTTGTTAATTTTCAAATTGCCCTCGTAAAGTAAAGAAAACTCTTAATACCCTAATTTTTTATTTGAAATAAATTAATCATCGTACAGACATATTAATGATATTAAATTGAAAAATTATTGGACATTTACAACCATACTATATCCAAAACAAATACTTCCTAATAGTCAAAAGGTTAAGAAATTAATTGGATAAATAAAGCCTATGATAATCGTTCGCACCAAAGGCGCAGTTACATTTTGGACATTTCCTCTGCCTCGTCTCGTATCTCGTCTTCAAACAATCGTAGCAGAAGACGTGGAAACACTTGGACAACACAGCATCTTTCCTCTTCACCTTACAAGACGGACACGTGAGAGTTTCCTTGTATTCTCTTATCTCCTCCATCATAACTTCATCCAAAGTCGTACCAGCCAGTTCCATCTTCTTCATTCTTTCTGCTTTACGTTTCAGCTGCGCTATTTCTTCTTGGAGTCGCTTTGTCTTGTACGCTTCTGCTTCCAGCGAGGATGTCTTCTCTGCTACTACTTGTTGGGCTTCCTTCATTTGTGAATGGTACTTTTCTGTTCTCAGACAGAATAATGACAATGATAATCATAAAACATGAATGATATTACCTAAGTGAAGCTTCAGATCAGCTGCTGATTGTGCAGACTCAATAGCCTTCCTCTTATGCATTTCCATCGCCTGTTGTCTCAACTGCAATTCTTTCTCCACCGTTGTCAAAGTATTTTGAAGGATCCTTTCTTTCTCCTCCAGTTTTCTCACTACAAGATTGGCGGCTTCTACTTGAGTTGTAAGTGTTGTAACCTGAGAAAATAATTACAATATAAAAACATTAACAAAATTAGCTTTGAAGTATACTTGTTCCTTCAAAACATCCTTTTCTTCTCTCGCCAACTTATGAAGCTGATTGGATTTGATTCTTTCAGACATCAGCTTGAAGTTTGCATCATCTTTTTCCCTTAACTGTTGTATCAGCCTGGAATTTTGCTCCTGCGCCACAATAACAAAATAACAATACAGAAACATATCTATTACCTTGGAGGTTACCTGCATGTCTTCAAAAGCTTGACCGGTCACCTCCATTTCGTTCAACAAAGCCTCCTCCTCGTGCGACCCCACAAAAGGTCTCATTTGATGAACAACACCACCTGTCCAGTTACCATCAGTGGGTTTCTGTAAGGCCACTTGTTTTTGAAGCTCGTATTTTTGTTCTTCTAACTGTTTGATCTTCTTCAGGGCTTCATCTTCAGCCAACTTTCTCTTATCATCCCTTTTATTTTCCTTTGGTGCAAGAAAAGTGAGTTATATAAAAACCAGAGCATTTTGATTAAACACTTACCTGCATTTTCTTCATCTGTTGTCTTAGTTCATCAAGATCAGTTCTTAGTTTCTTTTCAGCTGCCATAAGTTGAACTTTGTCCCTTTGTTCCTTACTGACGCCTTTGTACATGTCCAACAGCAGCTTCATTTCTTTTTGTTCATTCAGGGCCTTCCTGAAAGAGAAATGTATCAAGGAAAAATGTTATAGTTTCAAAAAAATACAGTACTTGAGTTGATTCTTCAAATCTCTAACGATCTCACTCTCTGCTATTTTGGCTTCTTTCGCTCTCTGGGCTTCTCTTTGGTCTTTTTCAGTTTTGATCTGTTGCTCTTTCTTGATCACATTTTTTTCCTGTTTCACATCTTTCTTTTCACTGGAACATAATGCTTGGTTTTTATCTCCTTCGGTGTTTTCTTGGCTTGACTGATCCTGATCGTCACCTTCCTTTTTGATATCAGCTGATGTCTGTTCTTCTTTAACTGGCACTTTACAACTTTCCTCTTTGATTTCAGTCTCTTCCTTTATATCTTCTTTCTTAATGTTCTCCTTGGACTCTACCTGATGGCTTCCTTGTTTCTGGGACAATTTGTTTTGGAGATCTTCAATTTCCTTTCTCAGTTTTGGTATTTCAGCGTTGGCTTCCTTGTACTTGCGTTTGTATCTGTGCACCTCTCCTGTGTAAAAAGATCTTGTTAAAAAAAACTAAAAAAAAATCATGTAACCTTTCACTAAACTTGAAGAGATTTACCACTAAACACCAAATCACTCTTTTTTTTTTGATCTGCTCGACGCATGTTTCGCTAACTATGTTAGGATCATCAGGAGATGATTTAATCTAAAAAAAAAAAGTGATTTGGTGTTTAGTAGTAAATCTCTTCAAGTTTAGTGTTTCACACCAAAGGCTCCAATAGAAGAATTGATAACCTTTCAGTTGTTGAGTGTTGTTTTGTAGTGAAGTAATCAAATGTCTCATTTCTCTATTAATTGGTCCTGTTTGCTCATTTGCAGCTAAATTTTGCTCAAACTCAATCCTGAGCATCTCATACTCCTTCCTCAGCTGAGCAAGGAAATCTTCTAGTTGCATCACTTCTTGTCTCAGTTTCTTCTGTGCAATCAGCTCCTCACTCTTCAAATTAAAAAAAAAATGAAAATGTGATGCAAAAAGAAAGAAAGAACAAAACACCTCCATCATTTCTATATTCCTTAAATGGGCATTCTTGCTAGTTTGAAGCTGTTGCCTAGCTTCATCCAGTTGGGTCTTCAGCTGCATGGATTCATTATAAAGGACAGAAAATTGAGATTGGAGACACTTGTACTCAGTGGTCTCAACTATAACACTTTCTGGCAATTGTCTGATCTGTTTTGAAAGGCAGTATCTATATTTATCACAAAAAGAAAAGAACTAAACAACACTTACATCCATTTTGAGTTTTTCCACTTCCTTCAAGGTCTCTCTGTGAGTTTGATGCAATTTATCCAGTTCCTGTAATCTGTTGTTAGCCAGTTCCTTCCATTCTTCCACTTCCTTCATGAGATCTTCTAATTTAGCCTGGAAACTTACTGTTAAAAATACAACTCAACAAAAAAAAACAACAATTTTCTTTGCTGACCTGAGAAACACTGCTTTGTACCACAGGTTTCTGCTGAGCTCCTTTCTCAGGATCACCGTGCAACTGATGATAAGCCTTAATTTTCTCAACAGCTTCAGCCAGATGAGTTTCCAATTTATCATTTCTGTTCCTGACCTTCTCCAACTCATATTGCAAATCATCAATTTGATTTTTAAGTTCTGCTGTTTCAGTTTCTTTGGCTGTTACAGAATCCTGCAATTCTGCCACTTTCAAACTGTTTGTGTGGAATTTTTCATGAAGGGTTGTGTGAAGAGCTTGGAGATTTCTGTTCTCTGCCTGTAACTGTATATTTGTTTGACGAATGGCTTCATCCACAGAAGGTGCATCCTCTGAAAGCAAAATTAAATCTGCTACCTAAACTCAATAAACATAGAGATACCCACGTCCTTCAAGTTCTCCTTTCAATGCCAAAGTTATTTTTTCATTTCTTTGCATGAGACGGTCAAAAGCTTGAATTACTTTGGCTACAGCTCTCCTAGATACTTGTACTCGGTTTGCTAGTTTATCATTGAGTTCATCTTTATCCCAAGTGGATAACTGCATAAGGAATGATGTTGTAGCCTCATTTTCATCTAAAAGTGTCTCATTATGTGTTGTAAAGCATTCTGGATACATTCAAACTATTCTTACTTTTATTTTCTGATTCGTCAGCTGTTTCTGCATCAAATCTTTGCAGCAATATCCGAATATCTTCATTAAGTTGGTTCCAATAACGATTGACAACGTTAAGCATAGCATCATCTTGTGTTTGACGTTTCTCCAACTGTTCTATTCTCTGCCTCAATTCTTGTTCAGTTCTGCATCTTTGCTCAATTCTCTACTTACAACTTCAGTATTTACATTCATTCAAAACAGTGAAAAAGCAATTTTACCTGAGCAAGTTTTTTATTTTGAAACTGCAAGACTTTTATGTCCATTTCTTCTAACGTCGATACTGGACCAATTAAATGGGGTTCAAAATGTATTTTCTTAATGGGGGGTTGACCCCCGGAAGAGGACGACTCCTCTGCGTGTCTTTTCGACATTGTTTTACAGTTTATTCAGTTCGAAAAGAAGGATAATTGATTTTTAACTATAAACAATTTCGACTATAACCTCAATTAAACGTGGCTGTTTTGAATATTTTATCAACAGATCCCGACTTAAACTGTAAAAATTAAAATCTACCAGTCTGAAACGTACATTTCCTTACACTAATTCAAATCACTTTAAAAACAAACATTTCTATAGTAAAAAGTGAAATAATTGACGTGCTCTAGCCAAATGTTTGACGTTGGGGATTTTAAGCCATTCTACACCTAATAATTTATAATTAATTTCTCTTATTTTTCGGAAATTAATATTATTTTTTATTGTACTTTAGATGTGTGTTAAGAAAAATTAGTTTTATTTGGTTATGTTCTGTTTTAGGGTTGAAAATGTTTATAGAGGGTAAATAATGCTAGGGGTAGTGTAGACGGTGCTTTAGATTTTAACATGTTACCGGCATTGCCAAATTTATAGCTAGGTGAAGTCAGTTGTTTTGATGGTGTGAAGGAGTTCATATTTTCTAACTTTGTGCTCCAAAAACAACTAGTTCAGTGCAGTGTAAATGTATCATCGACTGATTATCTTGAAGCACCAGGTAAGACAGTTGTTTTTAATGGTGCAACTTTCATTATTTCACCTCTTGCTATTGTAAATTCTCAATTATTACGGAGTCAACAGCCAATGCATCATGAAACTAGCTTTCAATCGAGATCTGATTATGCACAAGTTGTTTGCTTTAAAGGCGGTATTTTCGCCGACAGTTTGATGAATGACGTTGAGGCATTATATCTCTTTGCAGGTATAATCTGTATTCGAAAGTATAATTGAAAAAAAGTCTGTCTCCACTATCACCCAGACAATGCGGTGTGGGGGAAACAACAAACGACTGAACCATTGAAAGCGTAAACCGTTTAGTGATATCAGCTTTCGTAATCGTGAAGACGGGGAAGAAAATGAGGATTTTCCACTAGAGTCGTTGGAATTGTAGGAAGCATCGCAGCTGAGGCTTCGTCGCTGCCACGTTATAGCACGGCTATCCGACACCAGATACAGTCATGGCGGAGCATCGGACCGGCGAATACCTCAACGTCTGCAGACTGTGTTTGTGCGGGAGGACCGATTCGCTCAAGTCCATTTTCGATGTGGCCCTGGGCCCGAACCGACTTCCGCAAAAGATTCAGCAATTGGTGGCCATCCAGGTAAGGTTTTTTTCACTTTCAGACCTGAACGTGTGCAGCGGGTATTCGACAATAGTCGATAGAGGCGATTTCGATGCGATGACGGTTGAAATTCTCGACCTTAACGTCTCGGCTGGGCGACTGGCGACGGTAATGGCTGAATCGGGACGTTCAGTGGCTTCGGTCGACGTCTTTTGTGGGTTCTGGCGATGATATAAGCGGAAAACCGAGGAAAACGGACGTTTTCAGTCGTGCTCTGTCAGAATTTATCGCGAAACTTGATGCTACAAACGTGTTTGTCGTGTTTTCGACTCGGAAATAGTTGCAGTAGTCGACCCAGTGATGCAGTCCATTGATTCTAGGTCTTTTACATATAGTGTATTCACGTTTCGTACAAATTTAATATTGTTTTTTCGAAAACAACAACAGTTTGAGAACTTTGATATCTTCAGTTGATACGACAGAATTATTGATATAGTTTTGAGGCTATTTATGTTATAGGGGGTTATATTTTATAAATGAACAATTACATAATTTTAATCTTGTTGTGATACAGGGGGTTTCCAGATTAATTGTAATAGTTGGAGCATTGAACTGCGGCATTATACAGGTTGTCAGTAATTTTTCCAAGGTTTAATGTTTATATAAATTCAAAACAAATTGTGACGTCATAGTGACGTTGATATCACACGTGAACTATATACACTGTTGCCAATTTGAAGTGTACTTCTAAACATCTTTATATTGAATGAATTATTTACTGCATATTAATTCTGGAATGTAGCCCTGGGTTCTGCTGCTTATGTATACATTTAGTAAAAAAAGTTTGTGTACATCAAATGACTTAAACTTTTTAGATTTTTTCAAATAATAAGCGTCCTTTTTTATTTTAAATTGTTTTATTCCTAACACCTTTTCATCAGAATATACATGGATTTGAAGTTTTTTTTATGAACAATTTATCAAAACTCGGTGTTTACGCTTATTAGTTATTTTATTTTTTCTTTGTAATAGTTTGTTTGTCTTAATTTTTATTAACTTGTCAGTGTCTTTTTTTTCATAGAAGAAACTAAATTTCTTGTGGGGTTAGGATCCAGCAGAGACCACTTTTCTTCCAGAGCTAGTTGCACTTGAGTTTTATTTTTTATGCGATGTTCCTTCGCTTCCTTTTCAATTATCCCCAGAGATATTCCGTTTGGTTTAAATCCGGTGGTTGTGGAGGAAAAAAAACTGTTTTGGGGCATTGTAGAGTAACAATCCCTCGACATTATGTGCTCGGTGTTTCGGATCTTTGCACAAGTTTTGCGGCACTTGGATGCCATTTTTTTCTCAAAATGCCCAGGAAAACATGTTAATACATGATTGCTTTCCACACCAGAATTCCACCACTGTTTTTGTGAAAGTAGGGCATCCGTTTTTCAATTTAATTTGTTTTTTTTCTCAGCTTCAAATTATTTTGTACAGATTTAGTTTGTACAGAGGATTTTGTTATGGATGTGACTTAAAACTAATATATATGTAGGTATATATATATATATATATATATATATATATATATATATATATATATATATATATATATATATATATATATATAAATATATATATATATATATATATATATTTATAAAAGAAAGTTTTAGTTTTTAGAAAAGTTTTTGGTGTAGTTTTATTATAGTATATAATACTGTTTTCGTTTGCTTTTGCGAGTTGTTTTCGCTCACATTAAAAATTCTTTGCGATATTTAAGTCTGGATTGTGTAAGGAAAACCCACTTTTTATGTTTTGTTCTAGTTGAAGGCAATCTTGAACCGTTCTAGGCGTATTCTTTGGGTTGTTGTCATGAAATAAACGTTTTTATCTTGCTTATGAAGACGTTGCACTCTCTGACCAAAGCAAAAGATTTTTGTTAATATTTTTCAAATATTCAAAATATAGTTTTTGTTGCTTGGTGCTCCGTTTTAGGAATCGCAAGCCTTCTGCATGTCCTATAACGACCCTTTCATCACCATTTTCAAATTTGCAAATAGTTAGAAGTCACACGGGGCAAAATCAGGCGAATATGGAGTATGGTCGAGCACCATCATGTTTCTGTTTACATTTCATTAAAAATATATGTACATTGGCTTTAGAACTGATAATTTGAATACAATGATAAGGAAAACAGACGTTTTTAGTTGTGTTTGTCAGGATTTATTAGGAAATTTGATGATAATAATGGCTTTTTTGTATTTTCGACTGAGGCATAGTTGTAAAAGTCCAGCCAGTGATGCAATTGATCGATTCTAGGTCGTTTCCTCATAATATCATCACGTTTGATATAAATTTGTCGTTAACTTTTCGACAAATATAAACGGTTAACTTTAGGTTAAGTTGTAACATTCATGGGTGCCAGTGAGTCATATAAATAGTGAAAATATGTCTTCAGACATTGTGAACTATATGAGAGTCTCTATATAACAGTGTTTAATGTTTACAAGTCCAAAGTGCAATGTTTATAATGGATTATCCGTTAAGGAAATAAGGTCCTATCACTTCTTCAGTTTAAAAATCGCTCCAAGCAGTGGATGTTTCTAAGGATGAAAAGGTAGAGGTAACTTCTGAATCACTTGAGGATTTTCATCGGCCCAAATGCTGCAGTTATGCTTATGCCAGAAGTGTGCTTGAACAGAAAAAAATATTTTTTCCCAAAGGGGGGTGTAGAACCCCAATTCGCCGCGAATGTATATGTTTCTCTGGGGAATCGATACAATATATTGAACACATCAGTCTGTGACAGACATTTACATTTCAAACAGTGTTGTCGGTTTAAGTTTCAAAGTTCTGACACTCTTATATACTGTAATTTCAAACTTCTGATACTCTTATATACTGTAATCAGATTAAGCTTGTTCTTCGTGTCGAGTCTCGAAAAATGAGTACGTTATATCAGAGTGTTCAGAAGTACGCGGATCGGTCGAAACCTGTGAAATAAAACACCAAATTTTTGAGATTGCAAATAACATTTTTTTACTTCTCGGCGCGCGTTTCCCTAACCATGTTAGCATCATCAGGAGATGATTCAATCTGAGTTTGAATCATTTCCCGAAGAGAAATTAAAAAAATATATTTGGTGCTTGGCGGTAAAACTCTTCGAGTTTAGTGTGTCACGCCAAAGGTTCCAACGGAAGAAACAATAGCGAAGAGGAAGTAATCGGTGGGAAACAAATCGACGCATGTGAAAGCACTTATCATAGTCTATATATCATAGTCTTTTGGTCATACTTATGGGGCAATCAGGGGGGGGGGAAGAAACTTCCCAGATTGTGGTCTAATTCTGGGGGATCCACCTTTTTCGCTTCACGATAGTGGGGTTAAGGTTATAATGCCAAAATCTACATGATTAAGATTTTCTAAATAAATTATTTTAATAAATAAAGCAAGAAAAAAATTAAAGTATAAAAAGCACATCTAATTTACCTCGTTCAAAAGCTTAAATTTTAAATAGGCAAATATTAAATTGAGAATAATAATTAAAGATTAAGAGGGGCACCGCCTGTTCCCCCCTTTAGAGGCGGCAGAGAGGGATGTGGTGGAATCCCCGCTCTTCTCAAAAAACTGGTATATTCTTGATGAATCTACCCATTTTTTTCTGGCGCCTGATATGTATCGAACTATGTTTTATCAAGGTAGATATTGGGACGATTTTCTAATCTGTATTTTTTTTATAGAGTTTAAATAGTCAAACCGCCATCGCCGTAATCGTTGTGATTTCATTAATATTTGTCTTTTATTAATAATCCGATATGCAAAATCCATTAGAGATAATATTCTCCGGAGGCTAGTCCTACTGTCAAGAATGTTGGTTTCATCTTTCCTTAGTCGCTGTTGCAATGAATGCAATGCAGGCATAGTTTGCTCTTAAATAAAGTAAAGTTTTGGGGTTAGAGGCGCATCAGCAACTGAGAAGGCTATTTAGCGACTGGACCTACAGCTTAACGTGGGTTCCGAACCACGGTCATCAGCTACCGAAAGCCCCGGTCAGCACCCCCCTCGGGCTATCAACCCTCGGTTTTGTGCTTAACCGAAAGTATCTCGAGAAGCCTACCGACTGGCGAGTGATCAACGTAGAAAATCTCTCAGAAGGCATCCGGCCTTACCCAGCCTTGAACTGGCGTGACTGAGGGGTGATTCCTTGTCAGATTTTACACTCTTACCTAGAAACATTCACAAGATTTTTAGAAAAACTTTTTTGCCTAGTACGGGATTCGAACGTGGTCCACATTATCTGCCGTAACGTAAGGCTAATGCCTTAGACACCACAGCTAATGTGGCTCCATAGTTTGCTCTTCATACATTACATAAATGTTGCTTCGAACAAAGTCTTTGTCGCTTTAGTCAAAACATTTGCTTTGACCAGAATCACTACGAACTTTTTTGGGACTTAATTGCCTTTGTCACAATTTCTTTAACTGTGGACAGCGGCGTTTTCATTAATGAAGACGTTTCTGCTGCGACGACTGCATTTACATTAACCCCCCCTATTCACTAAAGAAACACACATCTTTTACAATTTGCTTAGCATCGGACGATAAATGTTTTCTTTTAAAATTAGCACTACCGGAGGCACAATGATCATTATCTTGCCAAGAACGCCCCATTTTTAGCACATTTGGAATAATAAAAATACAATCGAAATTATAGAACTGCACTGTTCAAGAAAATAATGCGAACTAAACTAAAATATTTCGAAACTACTGAACCAGATATAAAAATAATTTAATCGTTTTACCTGTTATTTTATTAGGTCCGGCTCTGTTTACTTTTTTTTGCAACTTTGCCGGGTTTCGTTACGACAGGGGTTGTTAACAATTTATTGCAGGTCAACGATATCTCTTGAACCGCACTATATTATCTTTTTTCCATTTAAAACCTACTTCTTTCAATACGTTGCTCAATGATATACGGCATCTGTCAAACAGGTGTTTCTCTTTTAATTGCTCATGTAAAGCTGGGTCCACACCAATAATATCTTGCATGTGTGTTGAATTTTCTGGAACAATTTGTTGGAATTATTTGACGGAAAACAGATGGTTCGTGTGCGTCCTGTGCGGTGACAATATTTTTGTGTGACTTTATGTGTCAGAGCGTCTACATTGCCGCGTAGGCGCATCACATTCAACGCATACAACCCGCACAACGCAAATTTGTATTAATGTGCTTTAGGAAGTCAAAGTTACATTCGTGAAAATTAAAGTGTGAGTGAATGTGGGTTTAAGAACAGTCTTTTCTGCAATTCTTAGGTTATGAATACTTACTGTGTTCATACATGATGTAAATGGTGTCACGAATAGAACTTGTATTCAAAGCTGCAGTATTGGTAACCTTTTTAGTAAAACTACGCTTTCCAGGCGATTTTAAAATTTCATTGTTTTTCACTTTTTGTGAAATAGTACAAACAGTGGACACACTCAACCTTAAGGCTGTTGCAACGCGCTAAAAATATTCTAGTTCTGTAATATATATGACTTAAACTAAATATATCCAATTTTTAGGAATTAACTTAACGTACCTCTCTAATAGCCGCAAAGGGTAACAACGGACCATTATTGTCTCGTTCTTGTTCAAAATAGTGTATCAGGGATACTACAAACTATTGACAACGACTATTTAAATGATTTGGCAGTTTATAGGCCCGACTCTGACAATTATAACACTGTGGTAGTTTAAAAAAAACTGTTTTCGATTGTAAGGTAAAAAATAAAAGTAAACGTTCAGACACAAATGGGATAACCTCCAAGCGTGTCAATAAATATCAACAAGAAAAAATTGAAATCCGACAACGTCGAATATGCAGCCAATTGAATTCAGCTCTAAATTTGAAATTTTTTGAATACATTCCATTTGATTATTTTATTATTTAATTCATGTGGTGGTATTTCTGCTGTTCATCAGTAGCGTCATCGATGACGTGCAACCGTTTTAGTTTTGTACAGGCTATATGGAAATTTATTCAAGGCGATTTTCTATCTTGATTCTTGGTTTGATAAAGTGGCGATGAAATGACTATTAATAAAAAGGACGATTCACTATAATTTGTGTTGTGGTTAAGGTGACTAGTTTAATCCTGTTGTAACAAGCAGCGCCATCTGTGAATGAGCACAGTTTGTATAGAGCCTTCATTTCAGCCAACACGTAAAGCTGGTACTGATTAACACGAAATCACGAATTTTAAATTACATTTAATTTATTAACTTATTTGCTTTTTTTCGTTTTTATAAATAATCTTTTTCTTTGAATTACATACAGAGTTTAGTACTAATAACGAAAAATAACGTAACATTTGACCAGACATACATTATTTTGAACCTAAAGTAAAAATAACTATATCGGGGCAAATGCCATGAAAAGAAAAAAGAAGAGAAGCACATTTCGTAGATTTTTTTATGAAAAATTTTGTTGGTGAAATGCAAAGGACGAAAATTATTTCTTTTAAATGGTGAAATGTGTTTAAAAGGTGTTTTTAAAATATTTTTTGTTGTAGAAATTAATAAAAAGAGAATAATAATAAAAGATAGAAACAATATATGGAAATTAATCAAAATGTACGTTGTATTATTTTGACAGATCTAGGGGAAATTATGTCACCTTTAAATAATTCAAGATTAAAAAAATGAAAGTTCTTAAGTTTAAATAAATCACTAGTCACGTGTGTTAAATGAAAGCTTTATATGAAAAAAGGTAGGGGTTTGTTTATTCGGTACGTTATAACCGTGGGAACGTTATAAACGCGTACGTTATAGGAGAGTGTTAGTGTGTTTCGAATAAAAAATAAAATCCATGCACATTGTTTTGTATATTTATCGCAGTCATATGACAACTCTACAAACAGTTCACTGTTTTTGTCTTTTGACAGTAAATAAATATATCGTTGGTTATTTCTCTAAATGATTGGGCATTAAATGAAACTCTTTGGAAAATGGAGAAAATTGAAAATCAATACCGTGATATTTCGCTTTCTTTTATTTTACTATCGTTAAAAGTAATGGTAGGGCCTTTGGATTAGGTACACCACAATGCATAACTACTCAGGTTCTATGAATATTTAATTTGTCATCGTTCGGAACACAAAATAATTACCCAATGTTAAATATGAAATGATTATATATAGATCATGTATTTTTTGTGACATATTAATGAAAAATGTACTAAACATTCTGTAATAAATGCATGAAATAAATGGTAATTTGAGGTTGCAAGGTCGGGACAAGATCAAGGCTGATCGACCAAAACATCCCAGTCAAGTTGTAAAAGTGTGTGTTGGGTGGCCAAAGACACGTGTGTCGATTAAACGCAATGCCCTTTCTCTTAGCTAATTTAGGTCGATTGCTCGCTTTAATACACTTATCTGTGAACAGTATCTCTTCGAATTATTACTCTGATTTTCATATAACAGCTCATAATAAACGATAATATTCCAGTCCCATTAAAAACTGGCCTTTATGCTGATTGAAGGGTCATGTCCCTGCTTATATTATGATCTCTTACGCTTAACATTACAACAATCCATTTTTATCCGCGTTAAAAATGAATCGATTTCGTTACACTTCAATAGAGAATCACAAGTAGAAATTCGGTCTTATCACATTTTTCTCCGTTCGAACTCGTTAACCATTCCCATGGTACTTGATACTGTTGACTGACTAATTCCAAGAATTTCTCCGGGCTCTCGAGTTGTTCGGTACCGGTCGTCTAGAACGTGGATCATCCCCAAAAAATTGTTTTCACGAAATTTTATTAACTCTTTACACTCTAATAGTTTTACTAAGAAATCACAAATTTGAAAATGTTTAGCCAAGTTCGTAGTGGCTTGTGTCTAAAACCAAACCGACTGTAGTGGTTGCCTATATACCCAATCTGCTTAATAATGTTGTATTATTTTATTCTGGACGTAGATGTCAATCAGTGAAACGCATGATATTCATCTGTGCTTGTCTGTCATATATATTGTCATATATATATATATATATATATATATATATATATATATATATATATATATATATATATATATATATATATATATATATATATATATATATATATATATATATATATATATATATATATATATATATATTCGAGTGTTAATTTATCGACCCTATATATGTTTTTGTTATATACGTTCCACCCAATATTAGTTTCGATGAATTTTCATCTTTCTTCGAGCTTTTGGAAACATTTCATTGTCTTCATAATAATAATGTATTGATATTGGGCGACTTTAACGTGCCGAATCTTTGTGAGGATAGTATTCCCGATCAGAAAGCAGAAATATTATCTAATTTTATTAATTTACTTGGTTTTAAACAATATAATAACTATCGGAACACACATCATAAAATATTGCATCTTATTATCTCAAATATCCATTGCGAGGTCTCTAGAGAACTGTCACCGTTGGTTAATGAAGATAATCACCATCCTTCCCTCTCCATCTTCTTTGCTTCTAACTCCAATGAGCGGCGTGTGTTTCCCGCTAACAGATCCCAATTCAAATACAATTTTAGAAAAGCAAATTTTTTGTTGCTTTATCAGAGGGTTTTAAATATAGACTGGTCAGATTTGTATGTTATAAGTGATGTGAATAGGGCATGCGAGTTTCTGTATGGGAAGATATTCGGTATTATTGATGAATGTGTGCCCCGATCTTTCATCCGTAAGAGAACATTTCCGGTGTGGTTTACACCCGAGATAATAAAAGCCATAAAGCGCAAGCATAGACTATTCAAAAAAAGGAAAAAGTCAGATTCGCAGCCTTTACGGGAACAATTCAATGCGCAACGAACTTCTGTTAAGAAAATGATAAACACGGCCCACAAAATCTATCTAAATAAAGCTGAGAATTCGATATCCGATGATCCTTCATCATTTTGGACTTACGTCAGGGCAAGGGTTTCGTCGGATTCCCTTCCTGATTTGCTCACGGACGGAGACTGTGAGTACTCAGACCCTAACGATATTGTCAACGCCTTTGCAAAGTTCTTCAGCGGCGTTTATAGACCTCCGACTGATCGGAACATGACCCCACATAGTGATAATTCCAGCTCACAGGTAACACTCGACTATTTATCTGATGATATGATAATGAGGGCACTGAAAAGATTGAAGAAACGGTTTGTTTGCGGACCTGATGAGGTACCGTGTTTTTTTTGTCGGAGATTGTGCTCCTGCGTTATTGAGGCCGTTATCTTTTGTGTTTAATTTGGCAATTTCAACCAGCGTGTTCCCAAAAGTGTGGAAGGAGGCAAGAATCGTTCCGATCTTTAAGAAGGGCAACCGTTGCAGTATCTTAAACTACAGACCTGTGTCGATTTTGTCGCCTTTTGCTAAAGTATTTGAGATGTCCGTTTATGCGTGCATATTCAGTCAAGTTAAGAGTGTGATATCATCGAGGCAGCATGGATTTTTTGATGGTCGGAGTACGATTAGCAATTTGGCTTGCTTCGCTCAGTTTGTTGGTCGGGCTTTGGATGATGGTTGACAGGTCGATACGGTCTACACTGACTTCTCTAAGGCCTTTGATCGAATGGATCACTCCATCTTGCTGCATAAATTGGCAAATTTTGGATTCAGTGACAAACTTATACTATTATTTGAGTCATATTTGAGCGATCGAGTGCATTACGTTGAGGTACGAGGTTATAGATCACCTCAATTTACCGCCACGAGTGGGGCCCCACAGGGCAGTAATCTTGCTCCCCTTATTTTTACACTATTTATTAATGATATAGTAACAAATGTTTCAAGTAATATTTTAATGTACGCAGATGATCTGAAACTATATAGAAATATAAATAGCAACGCTGACTGCTTTATGTTGCAGAACGATATTGAGGTTATTGAAGAATGGTGCAACATCAACAACTTGCCGCTGAATTTTGGCAAGTGTTATATCATGCCATTTGCGAATATCCAGAATGTCACGCATTTTGATTACAACCTGAATGGTGCAATTATTGAGAGGGTCGGGATGTTCAGGGACTTGGGAATTGTTTTTGATACTAAAATGTCTTTTTCATCTCACATTAGCCACATTCGGAGTGAGGCAATGAGAATGTTAGGATTCATCTTTCGGAACTCGGCAGATTTCGTGAACATAAATACACTCAAAACTCTGTATCACAGTTATGTGAGATCAAAGTTGGAGTATGGTGCTGTAGTATGGAACCCTTTGTATAACAGATACAAATTGCAACTAGAAGGTGTCCAGAGAAAATTCGCTAAGTTTTTAGCATTCAGACATGATGGAAGATATCCGTCGAGACATATAGATCAGAATAGTCTCCTGTTGATATTTCAAATATCATCGTTAGTTAGTCGCCGAAAATATTTACTTCTTCAGTTCATCTATAAATTGTGTAGATCCCTCATTGACTGCCCTGAACTTCTATCTGTGGTGGGCTTCCACGTGCCTTCGAGGTGTATCAGATCCTGCCCCACCTTTCATTTACCCTATGCTAGAACCAACTTCATGGTCAGGACACCTCTGTTTCAGGCCATGAAGCTCTTCAATGATCTGTGCTGCGATGTTGACATTAATAACGTATCTGCAGATCGGTTCACGAGGTTTGTCGCCTTGAGGCTGTTGCAATAATCGATAATAAATTGTAGGGATCGTTGTTGTAGCTTTATTTAAGTCTGTTATATACGCATTGATTTTGTCTTGATTTTCTTTTTTTTTGTTGCTTTTTTTTTATAAATTGTCTCAAATGGATTTATTCTGTCAAACAATAAAGGTTATTATTATTATTATTATCTAAGTCTGTTATTATATAAGCATCGTTTTTGACTTGATTTTCTTTTTTATCTTTATTTTTTTTTTTGTGAATTGTCTCATAAATGGATTTATTCTGTCAGACAATAAAGATTATTATTATTATTAAAGATTATTATTATATGTATTTTGTTTCTGTACGTTCTTCTATCCTCAATCTCTGTCGGACCCATTTTGCCTTTCCCAGATCAGCTTTGACTTGTGTGGTCCATGGTACTGTTGACTTGACTCCTTGTATGTATGTAAAAATTCTGTTGGTGAGTCTACTGATATGTCCATAGAATTTCAACCTTCTTTTCTTATGTCCGCGGATACGTTGGACATTCTCTCTGTGGTCTTTCGAGAATGTAGTCTATATCCTTCTTGTGTCAGTTTTGGGCCGAGAATTTTCCTCATAATATTGCGTTCTTCTTTTAGTACTCTTATTTTAGTATTTCGTATTTTAGTTTTCTATACCGCTTTTTGTATGAAGTGTAAGTGTCTCGCTTGCGTATAGTACCTCTGGTTTGATTACTGTGTTGTAGTGTCTTATTTTTGTGTGTGTGGATAGGCATTTCTTATTGTAGATATCGTGTGTCTTACCGTATGCCCTCTTCATCTTTTGTAATCGAGTCTTTTGTGCTATCTTCTTTCCTCCTGTCTAATCTAATTTTGAGCAGAAGAATTCGGTTTTTGAAAGGAGATTTGTAGGCCGACTTTCTCTGCACATTCGTTGAGGACTTCTGTTTGTTTGGTTGCCCTTTTTTTCATTGTCTGCGAGTATGGCTAAGTCGTCTGAGAAGGCTAGATATGATATTTCTATGTTGTTTTTCGATTGTCCGAGTCGTATTGGTTTCCAGTGTCCTTGATTTTTCAGTTCTTTTTCTCATTCCCTTATGACTTTGTCCAAGACCAGATTGAAGAGGAGTGGGGATAACCCATCTCCTTACGCGTACTCTGGTTTTAATCAGGAAGGATTCGGAAATTTCTCCCATAAATTTCACTTTAGAGGTTGTGTCAGTCAGTGTCTGCTTGATCAATCGTAGTGTTTTGGGGTCGAGTTCTTGTTCTTCTAGGATGTTGAACAGATATTTTCGGTCATTGCAGTCGTATGCTTTCTTGAAGTCCACGAACGTGCAGATAATTGGGACGTTCCTGATAGATTTGTATTTCAGTATTGTTTTTAAGTTAAATATTTGTTCAGTGCATGAGCGTTCATGGCGAAAGCCTGCCTGGTACTCTCCAATTTTATGTTCAAATTGTTCTTGTGTTCTCTGTAAGTGACTTGTAGTAAGGAGATTCCTCTGTAGTTTTTCACATCTGTTCCGTCTCGCTTCTTGTGCAGCGGGTGGATAAGAGCACATTTCCATTCATCTGGTAATTTTTCTGTTTGCCAAATTTTCGTGATAATTTGCGTAAGTTCCTGCAGTAAATTTGGTCTTAGGTTTTTCAATAGTTCCGCGGAACTTATAATCTCCTTAGAAGAGTCTGATGTAGATGAAGATACTTTAATGGACTTCACTCACTTACCTATAGATATTGAAGATGTCTAGCGGATTGTTAATAACAGAACATACATTGACTGTGAAAATGTTAGACTGATGATGGCGCCTTGGAGGAGGAAGACAATATTCCTCAGTGTGTGATTAGGAACAGAACACTTCCTATAAAAACAATTTGGAGGTAATCAATTGATTATTGTCTTACTAATACCGAGGAGTTTGGAGAATAAACTGGTCCCCATATACCAGATAATCTTGAGACACCAGTGGATGTTTTTTTTAACAGAACAGAAATTGATTGTAAAAATGTTATTACTGATGATGGCGTCTGGAAGGAGGAAGACAATATTCCTCTGTGTGTGGTTAGGAACAGAACACTTCCTATAAAAACAATTTGGAGGTAATCAATTGATTATTGTCTTACCAATACCAATGAGTTTAGAGAAGAAACTGGTCCCCAGATCCCGGATAATCTTTAGACACCAGTGGATGTTTTTTACATCTCTTCCCTACAATGCCAAATCTTCTATGCCAAAAGTTTGATTGATAAAATTGTTTTCAAATAAACTTATATGCGCTGCAGAGGTGTTGAGGTAACTTTCATTTATATCAATAAATGCTAAGGAAATTAAAACTTTGATTGGCATAAATATTTTGATGGGGATAAAAAAAATTAACCCAGTTATTGTGACTACTGGTCGGTAAAGCCATAATTAAGAGATCATTGCATTAGCTCAGTAGTGACTAAAAATTCGCTTGGCTTTTGGGAAACATATACCTAGCTGACGACTAATTAATGTCCACTCGCAACTCTCCATGGTATGACAAGCTGTATAAAGTTCCATTATTATTGAATATATTATCTGAAACTTTTCACTTATCATATAACCCATCAAAATACCAATGAATTGATGAAACAAAAAAAAATGATGAAAAATGATACTGAATAAATGCTTCAGAATGAATTTATGTACGTATAGTACGTATTGTAATTACGAACTATTACTGTAAATAATTACAGACAAGGGACAAGGAATTACAGATGGACTTGAGTTTATAAAATGAAGAGTTCACAAATTAGTACTTTTGCTTTGAAATTATCACGATCCTTCAAAGGAGTTTATACACTGTGGGATGTCCAATCATGATCAAGAACTATTATTACTTCTATGCCAGTACTTCTGACATGAATAAAGTTGCATCGAAGTTCTTCTGCCACAGTAATAAATCATTTCAAACCTGTAGTATCGTATGAATTACGGTTTGGCCAGTGCTTACATATGCCACAATATAGTACGTGAAAAGATACGCCCTTTGCTGCACAAGTAAAGAGCCGCACAGAACAAAGTGGATGGGCACCACATGACAAGTGAGTTTGTGCCTTTCCGGAAAAAAATAATTGTTTTATGTTATATCATAAAAAATAATGGTTTAGATTCCACATATATTTTAGATAATAAAGATTTTGTATAGCTTCTATAATATCTATAATTTATACCTATTTTCCTAGCAATAAGTTTTTCTTAATTCAAGTTTCAATGCTGACTTTTGGAATTTTTCAAATAAAGAATTAAATAATTAAAGCAAAAGGTCCTCCTATCGGCCATTTTCATTTTGCAAACGATGTACCAACGACCCTGTATTTATTTTGTATCTTCTAAAAACATTAAGGAACAGTATTCTTCATGTTTACCTAAACTTTCTGGAAACAATCCTCACCGAACACAGCCGATCTTTTGCGCTTGCGAAACGTTCTTGATATTTGAAACATAAACAAATAATATAGTGTGGATATTGGTGTCGTAGCGTTCGATCTGACGACACGGTTGAGTTCCTCTTAAGAAGGGAGAAATGCCAACAGCTGATGCGTCTTCGGGGTTATAATGAAATTTATCCCCAGGCTCCGAGCCGAACTCCAACGTCGCGAGAGAGGAATCGGTTTATGGTTTCCAGCTTTTTTAGCTGAGAGAGACTAAAAACCAAACTGAAAGGTAGAAACCTCATTAAAGCGATCAATGGCTGGACGGTGCCAATTCTGACATATTCTTTAGGCATTGTTAAATGGTTTGAAGCAGATCTTGATGAACTGGATAGATTGACACGAAGAACATTGACAAAGTTCCGATGTTTACATCCCAATTCGTCTACAAAAAAAGCTGTATATTCCAAGAAAGTTGAGAGGCAGATGGCTTGTGAATGTCAAGAATCTTTGTCTCAACCAGGAGAATAGGATGAGAGAGCGCTTCATTAGTTCACATAACACACTAATGAAACTGATTGTTAGGAAGGACCAGGGTTTCACCCCGCTGAATCTAAGTAGACAAAATCGTGTTGATAGTAGAACAGCACTGAAGGATATCGTTCAAGAATGGAAACAACAGACATTACATGGGAAATATCCTACATCACTTGAGGATGACTCCATTGACAAACATTTGTGTCTAAAGTGGCTTACAGATGGACTATTATATCCAGAAACAGAAGGCTTCGCGACAGCTATTCAAGAACATCTTATTGGAGGGTGTCCAGTCCTTGCCCCTATTGCTTACCTAGGCAGGCATAATCAGCTGGCGAAAATTATACACCAGTTCATCAAGATCTCCTTCAGACCATTTAACAATGCCAAAAGAATATGTCAGAGTTTTCAAGAGAGTCAAGAGAGAAGTCAAGAGAGGCTTCCATCGTTCAGTTTGGTGTTTAGAAGTATTATTATTATTATAATTCTCATTGACTTGGTATCACTCTCTCAGCTCAAAAAGCTGGAAACCATAAACTGATTCCTCCCTCGCGTCGTAGGAGTTCGGCTCCTAGCCTGGGGATAAATTTCATTATAAAGTAGTATTTTGTTGGCATTAACACAAAAAATTTTCGAACTATGTGGCAGATTTGCAACAATACTGCTTGTTGTCCCACTTTCATGATATTTCTATTTAGTCCGCAATTTGTTAAACGTTTGGAGAACCTGTGCCAGATGTTCTTCAATTCATAAGAAAGATTTTCATACTTAGAATTTTTTTTCACCTCCGTTTTATGTATATTGTGAGACAGTGATATGGCAATGTCAATAATTGTTCCCCGCTTTTCTATTTTATTTATTAAGACTATGTCTGGTCTATTGTAGTCGACAGCCCTATCAGTCTATCCCAGTAGAGCAGCACATCGTCAGACTCCAGAACTGCTTGAGGACTGTATCTATAATACGGCGGAGTAGATGTTGGTAAAAGACCATGATTAAGTGCTAGTTTTTGGTGGATTATCTTAGCATGCTCATTATGCCTTCCTAAATATGCGTTCTCTGCTAAAGTAGGACAGCCACCAATTATGTTTTCAGCAGTCTCCCCTATTTTGCCACACTTTCGACATACATCTTCAGTATTTTCTTTGTGGATATATTTTTTGTAATTGTTATTTTTTATAACTTTATCCTGGATAGCAATAACAAAACCGTCAGTTTCCGAATATAGTTGATTCTCGTCCAACCAGAGCAGAGAAGCTTTCTTATCAGTAGTATTGCCATTTAATAATTCTACATATCTACCATGAATTGATTTATGTTCCCAGAGATTTATGTTGTTTTCTATTGTCCCTGTTTCGATAGTGTAGTTTGGCTCAGTTTTATTGGTGTATAATTGTGATCAAACTGAGTTGCGAGTCTCATAAGTTGATCTTTCGAACTTATAAAATGTTGGCGAAGCTTCTTTTCCTGACTAAGACACAATTCTTTGATGTTAATAAGTCCTCTCCCTCCATATTTTCGAGGAATGTATAATCTCAACACAGACGAATTGGTATGCAAACAACGGAATTTTGTTAAGTCATCTAGTCATGCGATCTATCTCTTCCAGTTCTGTGTTTGACCACTTGACCACTCCAAATGAATATGTTAACACCGGTACTGCCCATGTGTTGATTACCTTACATATATTCCCCCCTGAGAGTTTTGTATTAAGAAGCTTCGTTATTCTTTTCTTGTATCTTGGAACTCATGTTTGAGTGTCGTATGGTTTAGTATTTGATTTTGTGCTATTCCCAGATACCGATAGGTCATCATCTGGTTTCCAGATCCGGAATCCAGAACGATTCCTCATTTTTTTTAACATGTCATTTTTGTATATTGACGAAAGAACATTTATCTAGACCATCTTAATATCATCACTGAATATTTTTACGGTTTTAATAAGCGATTGGAGTTTGCTCTGGGACTCTGGGTACAGTTTTAGGTAACAGATGTGATAACCTTCTGCTGTTTGTTAACTGGAGCCTATTAATTTGTTTGTTAACTGTAAATATTATTATTATTTTAAAAATAAAAATATCTTTTTGACCAGGTAAATCGCCAAGACAAATTTTCCACTTTGATCTGCAATGACTGCATCATCAGGTTGGATACATTTCACGCATACAAACGGGAGTGTCACCGGAATCAGACGAAACTTGCCGAATGGTTAAACAACGCTGATGGATCCACTCAACACGAACCTGTAAGTCCACAAAAAAATATTTTTTCACCTCCTCTAAATCGAGTGTCTTCCAGATTCTGCAGATTAAACCGGACCCGTATCTTTACGAAGGAAACGACATGGCTACCATGAACGGAAACCATTCTATGTGGCCCATCAAGGTTGAAATTGCCGAGCCTATGGATGAGGAGTATAACGATTTACCTCCACATCTCACTCCACATTCCTACGACTCCAACAGCGAACCCTTTTTGTATAATTCTCCAGTACAACCAGAAGGTAAGAGAAAATACAATAAAACCTTCACCAGCAGGTATTAAACGCTCTATTTCAGATGAACGTAGATGTCCTGAGTGTGGAAGACTATTTGCTTCATATCAAAACATGAAGAGACATCAGAACATGGTTCACCGGAAAGATAAAAGAACCCCCATGAATGAGATTAAAAAATCACTCTCTGAACCGGCGGAAGGCGAAGACGGACAAGACGACGAAGCAGAAAACGGAGACAAGGACGAAGAAGAAAATGATGATATTATGGAAGAATCTTCGGTACAGTTGACCGAAAATCATGGTGAGGTTGATTTTTTAGATGAAGATAATACTGAAAAAGATAAATCACTGGAGGAGGGACACGATGATGACAAACCTCCGGAACTGGAAACAAATTCGGTCGATCCTCTGTCGGAGAACGTGTTAGAAGAAGGGAACGAAAGTGACCAGCAAAAGATTCAGTTTGCTGCCGGTTTGAAGCTGGTGCAGAAGGACTCCACTCCCATCGAGTGCCAGGCGTTATCGAAGATAGAACTGAGCTACATCGAGAAATGCAAGGCGATGGTGTCGATGTTTCATACGTTGCAGTGCGCTTGTCACAACGTCCAGCACAAAACAGTACGCAACTTGCTGTCACATTTGCGCGAACTCAGAATTTGGTTTCCCTTGTTTACCTGCTACAGTTGCATGATTTCCTTCACCGACAGATCTACGTTCACCAAGCACTACACTAAGTGTCCCAAAAATCAACTCGAGACATTGATCAAGCTGTCGAACTTGAAGAAACGCAGCGAAATGAAGACGAGACTCTACCAGAACTACAAGTGTAATCGTTGTCGGTTTCTGTACAGTTTCTACGATGATTATTGCAAGCACATCGAAGAGGAACACGCGGCGGGAGAACCTCCGTTTTACTGTTCGTGCAGGTTCGTTTTCGACACCCTGGAGGAATACAAGAGTCATTGTTACAACTCATGTGTTCTTTCGTATTATTGCGACATTTGTTTCATTACTACGGCTAACCTGGATGAGTTTGTGAAGCACTGCCAAGAGCAACACGACCAGTCTGAAGGTTTTGTGCTCTTGCAGGAGGACGGATACAGCCCTAGAAAGTCATTCCAACCTAAGGAGGCAGACGAGGAAGTCAATCTAGTGGAGGGTAAAAGGGAACGAAGAAGATCAATAAAACCCCCTGTTTTTGACGATATGTTTGACGACGAAGTTGACAAAGAAGTCCCTCCAGACCCTAAAAACATTCCAGCGAAGATAATCGCGACGAAAATTCTTAACATGGACGGTTTGAAAACAGCAGCGGATTGGAGAAACCCAGCTAGTTGCCCTACTTGTCTCAAGGACTACTCCAGCGTTCACAACATGGTGAGACACTACAAGACTCACATAGAACGAAACGAAGTGGTGATTCCACCTCATGTCTTAAAAGAATGTCACACCGCAGAAAACAGCACACTATATTCGTGTCCGGATTGTGGAGGAATGTATAATTCCGTAGACTGGACGCAGCACCTTGAAGAAAGTCATCCTTCGATGCCATGCGAAGATTGCGATGAAGTTTTTAAATTCCAGTCGGAGCTGGAGCAACACAGAACTGACCAACACCAAGAGAAAGGCTATGGGGACGTTGAAGTTCACCCTTACAGGCGCAGACTGTTGAATCCCGGTCCGAAAATAGAAAACATAACAGATGGAGTGATGGTGATGTGTGATTTGTGCGACACCATGTTCAAAACCAAAGAAGACTTGAAAAGTCACAAGTTATTATACCATCAGCCATCTTCCAACATGTCTCAGTCGGGTAGTTCCGTAAACGGTGATGGTTTCGAGGCGGAGGAAGACGATGACAATATGCCCATATTGGACAACGAAGAAGAAGAAGAGGAAGATGTTAAATCCGAATTCATGGACAAGTACGTTTGTGATCAGTGTGATCGGGTTTACGCCAGCGTGAAGACTCTAAAAGAACACATGAAGAACAAGCACGGAACTCTCTACGTTCAGAAGAACGAGTTCCCGAAGAAGTGTGATTATTGCGACAAGATGTGCACCACGGGATCAGCACTGTATCTGCACACTCAAATGCACGAGCGCATGACACTGAGCGATTTACGCGAGGACAAGACCGCCATCGGGAAAGCTCGGAAAAAGTCCGAACTAGAAGAGACTTTCGAGACCGAAGAAGAGTCCTATCACATGTGCAAGTACTGCTTCAAGGTGTTCGGAACGAAAGGACGGTTACTCCATCACATGAAATGTCACGGGGTCAGTACGATCAAACGAACCAGAAAGCATCTATGCGACTTGTGTCACACGTCCTTGGACAGTAAGGAGGAGTTGGAGAAACACAAGGCGGAGGAGCACGCGGACGAATTGGACGACATGCCTCAGCTGGTGAATCAAATGGAGGTAGAGGTGGAAATCAAGCAGGAAGTTGAGGAACCCAAATTTGAAATACCAAAGATAAAACCTCCCCCTGTGCTTTGTAAACATTGTCTACTTACGTTTACTTCCGTGGGTGATTTGACGAAGCACATGCGAGAAGAACACAGTCCCAAACCCAGAGTGGTCAAGGAGAAACGCAAGGATAGCGTAGAAAAGAACGTGAAATGTCCGTTATGCAAGAAAGCCTTCGCCAGCGTCGGCGCAATGACCGCACACGCGGGCTGGCATAAAAGGGCGGGCAGCAGACTTGAAAACCCCGAAGCCAACTCGCCCCAAGCCATAGCCGCCCTTAAATTAGCCCGACAGTCGAGGGTGTTTAAGAAAGCCCCACCTCCCAAACCACAACCTCCGAAGTTCCAGTGCACCACCTGCTTCGCCCAGCTTCCCAACGACACCGCCCTCCAAATCCACATCTTGGAGAAACACAGAAATGTCGCGGAAGTAATGCTAGTACCGCGATGTAACACCTGCAACAAAGATTTTGCCTCCCAAGCCGAATACGAGACCCACAAACGATTCCACGAATTTCTCGAACGTCAAAAGAAGCATGGCAATCCTTCGCCACCGGTAAAGAAGAACCCGTGCAATTACTGCAGCTCCAGGTTTACCAGAACGGATACTCTGGCCGCTCACATTCGACAACATCATCCCGAACACGTCAAGACAGAGTTCAGGTGCAACCAATGCGATCGCGTGTTCGAGAAACAAAATTCTCTAACCATTCACTTGAAGGTGCACGAGAAACAAAAGAACGGTGGTGTAGTGGTGGGAGGTGGAGGAGGCGGCGGAGGGGGTGTAGGAGGAGGAGGTGGTGCTCCGTCAGCTAAGGTTTATTTGTGCCCCATCTGCAACATGACCTTTAACTTCACCAAGGACCTTCGGATGCACACAATCAAGGCTCATCCTTTCTGACGCAGTGTTTCAATTGGGGGTGAGGGAGTGTCGTGAGGAAGTTTTCTGGCATTGGATGTGTTTAAATAAACCATGTAGATACAAAAACCAAAGAACTGAAGGAGATGGACTTGTTCTTGTATCGCAAAAGACTCTTGATGTAACTCTGGTAAGATATCCTCGATGTACCCTAATTAATACTTTTAAGATTCTACATGTTTGTATATTTTTTATTGTATATATTTCGTGTTGTTTCATCACACACACACACACAGACTAAAAAAAGAGAGGAATCTAGGTATTATACTTTGATTCTGATGTAAATAAGGTGGGATTCTTTCTTCTTTTTGTTGGAAACTTTACAATTCGTTCATTTCACATTACTATCTAAAATTTTAACTGTAAGGTCACGGAATGTACTAAGTTTTTCGCATAGATCTAAATGTTAAGTACAAATATCGTTAAATAAGTTATTAAATTTCATTTTATTTTATATATTATACCCATTTATTAAGATTTGTTTTCGACTTTTTTTTCGATGTTTAAAAGAACTTTTTACGTCGATAAGGAGGTTAATAAAAACGTAAATTAGTTTTTATTAATGATATGTAAAAAAGTGTTTATAATAAAATGGTGGCATAATATGTTCTGAAAATGTGTGTTTTTCTTCAAAATGTAATAACAGCACTGAAGGCATGGGTTTTCATGTTGTTAATAAAAGCCTGATTGGAGTATATCTCACAACAAACTTTTTTCCAGTTAACAGTGATTATAAATCTTCGTCCTTTCTTTCATTTTTGTGAGATCTCCTTCCAGTTAACATTTTCCAGATCCTCCTGACGACACTGTTGGCTTCCCTTTTGGAGAGAAATAACAGGGCAGCATATGATGCATATTCACTAAGAGTTTGAACTCACTAGCGCCTCTGGCGTTTTGAAAATGAGTGACAGACTTGGACGCAATGCGATGGAAACTTTTCTGAAACTTCCTAAAGCGTATGGGAACATTGTGAATGATAACTAAGTGAAACAGCGTAGATTTTCTCTGGGAACGGACAGAGATTATGTAGTCATTTTCATCATTTCTTATAGTTGAAAGCCTTCTCCCGCGAGATTCGTCTTCAATCGTGAATTGAAGATTCAGGGGGATTCCAATTCAGGGATTTATAGGGGGTTGAAATTCGCACTGAAAACGGATCAGATGTTTGCTTGTCTCCTGTCCAAAGGGGAAGACAACAATGCAGTGGCAGCTCGTTGGGGCGCCGCCCCTCCAGCATTTATCACAATAAACAATTTTTCAGAGCAAACTATATTTTATTTCCGTTCAATTTCTTTCCTTGAACTCCTTTTAAGACATTATTAAAAATTAAAATCTCCAAATGTAGAAGAACGTCTGTCGACCCATCACACCAAATAATTCAGATAAAAAAATCCATCCTCTCCACAATTTTTACATCGTTGGTCGGACGTTTACTTTCAGCGACCGTACGCGTCGTTGGCGTTACATGTTTTGTTGGTTGCCAGAATTCGGAGGTTTAACTGCTTTTTAAAACATTTGGACGATTTGGATTAAAAACATTTGGCGATTTGGACGGTAGATTCCCTTCGACCGAGCGCATCGGTAATTAGTGTTAAATGATGATTTGACGGGTACGGAACGTTTGATGTCTTGCGACGCCTTGTGAATACTACTGCGTATTGATTTGGGATTTGCTATGTGCATACACACTGAGTAGTACTTTAAACATATTTAAGAAATTCAATGGGGGGAAGATAGACTAATGTTATCTATATATTGAGAGTGCTATGGTTGAACTAATTCCGGACTATAATGAAAAAGTTATTGAAAAATGTATTTTGAATCAAAACACGCGAATGGAATTTCACTTTAAAAACTAGGAAACGGCGACATGCTATTCACCGACAAATATGTATACAATAACCCTTTTTTGTCATAAAACTTTGATATTTTTTTGAACTTTTCGAACTTCTCATGGACTTTTTCGAATTCCCTATTGATTTGCAGTTACAATAAACTGTTTGAATGGTTCACTCTTCGGGAAACGGTAAGTACATATTTATTCATTCCTTTATCTGCCCAACGAGCAACCTATAAATATGTATGTCCTAATGTAGTATGTTCTTAATGTAGGACATTGGAGGATGGTTGTGTCCTCAATGTAAGTAGTATCAATACAAAATTTTAATTTTTTCATGGTTCATCTACTGTATAGGGTTTCAACAGCACCAAAAGTAAAAAGGAGGAAAGGGAAGCAGATAAAATTCTTGAGCGGCGCTATTTTCTTCTACGTCCTCCCACTTTAAAACCCACGAGCCGCCACTGTAACAGTTTTGTTCAATCGAACGCTACACCACCGGTCTCATCAAATATTTTTTACAGAAAAATCTCTGAAATCATTTTTTTTAAGTAAATTAATTAGCCTTGACTTTCTGCAATCTTCGCCTCCACCCGGATTGATCTCCAGCAAGCTCTCGTCAGTTCTTGATTTATAGTACTTCAGTATCTCTTATTGCCATCGTGTCTCACCTCTATTTGTTACCCCCATTTATCCCTCAACGATTCTCCTTGGTATTGGAACCCTCACATATTCTACAATATTGAAATTTTAGTATAATTACTTGAGTTCGAAATTATATTTGATTGTAGAATTTCTATTATCATTGTCAGAGACAAAAATTCTTTTGCATACCCTTTTTTTTTAAATACTGCAAACACGTCTTCTGTTCATAGATTCTTTATTAGAATATATGTGTCGCAGCTATATTTCATCATGAAAATCTATAATGAAGTAAAGGTTTGATTTAGAAGTAAATATAGACAAAACAAAGGTGATGAGGATGAAAACTAATCGAAGAGGAAAACGGAATCGTATTATGAAGGGCATCAAAACTACCTGTTTTCTGTAGTCTGCTCTAAGATCTAAACTTACACAAAGGGACAGGAAGTTCAGTCACTTCTGGTTGCCAGACGTAGGTCCTCACAAATAAAACCCGAGGAAATGCTTGCAGTATTCGAAAAAGAGTAGTCTGAAGAGTTTTTGGTGTTGTGAGTGATAATGAACATTGAAGAATTAGGTATAACGTCGAATTCAAGCGATTATATTATTTATTCAAACAACTACTAAACTGTCCTGAGCCCTTAAACAGATTGCCAATACTAAACCATAAACAAACAAACCCCGATTTATTACCACCGAATAAAGATGAAATAATTAAGCAAATCAAACGACTTAAAAATAACAAAGCTTCTGGTGAAGATGGAATCACTACTGAAGTTGTAAAATCCGCTGGTCCAGGTACAATCAAGGAAGTAACCAAAATTCTACAAGAAGTTTGGCGAAGCGAACAGATTCCGGAAGATTGGAAAGATGCATGAAAGATGAAAATCCATCCACTACATAAGAAAGGAGCTAGAACGAATGTAAACAACTACAGAGGGATACCAGTTTATTACAAGATTCTATCTCAATGTCTACTATACAGAGCACAGTTAGAACTTTAAATTGGTGAATATCAAGCAGGTTTTCGATAGGGCAAATCCTGCCCGGAACAGATCCTGTATCTGAAGTTGATCCTAAGACCTCAAAAACTATTCAATAAAAATCTCGTCTGTACTTTTATGGATTTCAAAAAAGCATATGATTCTTTTGACCGCGAATCTGTATTCCATTGAAAGAACAAGGACTAGATCTGAAAACGCTTAATTAACACAAAGTCAAATTCATGGGTGACATCTCAGAACCCTTCGAAATTAAAACTGGAGTGAGACAAGGGGATGGACTCTCGCCACTCTTACTTAACTATGTTTTAGAAAAAATAATACAGGAGTGGCCTGTAAAAACAAACCGGCCCTGAATATTGACCAGCCCATTAAACTGGGGAGAACCAATATCAAAATGGATTGTCTGGCGTTTGCGAATCATCTAGTAATTTTTGCTTAAGATATATTAACGACACAAAAACAGATTGAAATCCTAAAAGAAACAGCAGAAAAGGTAGGACTCCAAATTTCCTTTGACATGACACAATACATGACCTGCAACAGGCTAAGAAGAATTTTTATAACAACACTGTTATTAAGCCAGAATGTCTATTTGGCGCAGAAACGCTGATTTTGAATAGAAATACATCGAGAAGATTGAAAAGAAAGAAAGAAAAATCCTAGGCCCCCAGCAAATAAATAGCACAACATACCGACGTCAAGAAAACTAAGAAATCAAACAAAACACAGATATACATAGCGATATGAGAAAAAGAAGACTTAAATTTTACGGACACATAAAACAGATGAATCTTAGTAGGCTAACTAAACAAGTAGTTGAATTTTATGAAAATAGGAGTAGAGCTAACAGAGAAACAATTAAATGGATTGCTGCAATTAAAGAGGACCTAAGAGCAGCAAATATAACACAAACTGAAATTCAGGATAGAAACTGTACAGAGATACAAGGTTAACGTTTGGGAGGTTGGCCAGAGAGGCAAATGCAGGAAGACGGGAACAACTTGGTCTGACGAAAGGAAAAAAGCTCATATTGAAAGAATTAAATCAGCTAACAACAAACCCCTCTAATTGTACTTCGCGTGGTCCACCAGGCCTCATACGTTAATAATAAAATAATTCATTATTTATAAAATAATACAAAAAGAAATATTGATCAATTTTCATTAGTCTCCCCCCGCTTCCCAGAGGTTCGAAAGCTTGTGAATTCCTCGCTCGTGTGAAACTTTGAGTTAGGGTCATCAGCCAATTGCGGACGAAGTCCTCAACATCTGGATCGTTGTCGAATCGTACCCCTCCAAGTAAATATTTTCCGGACGCAAACAAAAAATCACAGGGTGACAAATATGGGCTGTATGGAGGGTGTTCAAAGGATTCCCAATGCATATTCTTCAGTTTTTACTTCGTCAAAACCGCACCCGTCAGGCACAGATTTTATTGAAACCAAGATGATTTCTGATGACTGTTTGAGCACTTCCAAAGCTAATACTCACTTTTAAAGCGACTTCATGAATAGTGAGCCGCCGGTCACCTTCGATAAGGTCGCGAACTGCAAAAGTGAAACAGCTCATCGAGCATTTCTTCCACTCGTAATACTTTGCATGCAACGACCGACACTCACACCCCCCCCCCCCCCCTTATTGGTTAAGGAAGGTAATTGTAAAATTCCTATTTATTCAAAGATCTGAGCTATGTGACAAAACTATGAATAGAAAGAAAGGTAGACCAAGGACACAGTGGCAGGACAAAAAACTACTGCATTTCAAAAACTGGCAAGTGACTGTTAGAGATCAATTTGGGTGGAGGTATCGGTTGCAGGAGGCTGCAGCACTATGGAAAGAAGACGAATTTAACATCTGATCTTGACAATTTTGAGTTTATATAAATCAATTTGAAAAAAAAAAATCAATTTCATTGATGACTCACTAGGTTTACAAGAAAAAAAAACAATGTAAAATTTAAATAAAATTTATTTATAATAAAATGGCGGTATTATAATACATTCTAAAAATATGAAATTTTGTCGAAAGCACCAGGGTTTTAACTCATTAAGAAAAAATTAAACAGCAAAGTAAAAAACAAACATTATGTTTCTTGTTTCGCTAATAACTAAATTTCGACAACTCCATCTTTAGTGATGCATTTTTTTCCATCAGTAATAAAAAAATGTCCTAAAGAAAGAGTCGGTTCTCAACAAGACTTAAAAATTACATCGCTGTTCCCAAATCGAAAACCCTTGAACTGGCACGTACAACATTATAAGCACATCGGGGTTGATTTTTTTTCTCTTGAGGGTTTCCAATTTTGGAACGAACTTTCTTTTTTTAACAATATGGATGGCATTTTACATCAGCCTTGTGACAAAGAGGGAAGTTAAAACTACGGCTAAGGTCAAAGAGAGTCCTTCGGTTGACTCTTATTGGAACACGACTTTTTTTTTTATAGAGGTACATGAAAAATTCGGCATTACTTACAACCTTTTTGATTCCAAGCTAAACGACTACGAAATTGACAACAATAAACATTTTTTAAAACTTTTTTGGTCATTTTTGGAAGTATACATACATCCATTATTTTTTAAACCACCCTGTATATAATTCTCATTTTTTTCAGGTTTATTCAGCTAGCTTTTCATCACCCTGCAAATATGCATTTAATAATGCCACGTAAAATCAATAGCACAGACTCAATGGAAAAAAACCGTATAAAAATATGACATCCGGTTAAAAAAATCAAAATGCATATATTTACCTGCATAAGGTTTAGTTTTTACTTTTTTTTCCGATAAAGACGAAATATTTATTACTTGATAACTGATTGATTCATGTAAATATTTTGGATCTAAAAATGTTAGCAGTTAAGAATTTTGTCCATTTCAATCCCTATACAGGATGAACAAAAATAAGATATAAAATAAAAGTAATAATCACATCGAAAAAATCAGACGAAAACAAGAAATCCACTATGAACGTTTCGAATTGTGTCTAGCACAGCGGCATTAAGTTTATCATCATTTTAATGCCACATTTTCCTGTATAAAATACAGGGTGATTTAATATGATGCTGCTAATTTTTAATTGTAATACAGGGAGAGTAAAAATTAATATATTAATTTTATTGAGATATTTTTTTGTATAAAATAATCTAATGCATTTTTGGAAAATTTGATGATTTTGAGTGACTAAAATAATTTCCAAACGTATTTTTGGTTCAGTTTGGTTAACTGTTTAAAAGCAAATTTACTTTAATTTATTTAAAATATCACTATACGATCAACAAGTCATCCATTTAGAAAGCACAAAACAACACCTTGAATCATTCTAAATATAGAAATTTCGTTAAAAATCGTTTTTTTTAGGCAGTAGTATTAATAGCTGGAGTGATCTCCATACCGCTGAGTCCTGCGTTCGCGTTACAGTCGGCGGGAGTCACGATAGGCATGGAAGAAGCGCTCTGGAAATTGATCTCTTCCAGATCTCTTTGTAGTTTCGATAACGGAGGACATTGCTGTACTACAGACTCGATGCTGTGAAGGACCTGGAAAGGATTTTTTCTCAGTTCTAGAGGGGGTTATTACAGTCTGGATGAGGATCATTGGATTACCTCCAGAGCGCTATCTATGGCATCGTATTGTCGTTTGGTTTCACTCACTGCATCCTTGAGACTCTCAGACAGAACCTGTCGACTTGCTACAAATTCTTGGTTCAGTTCATTTAGTCGTTTATCTTTGTCAGCTATTTTTTCTTTCAACGAAGGAGCCTGGCACGAATTAAAATGATTATATTTCAAAATGAACACCATTAAAATACTTACTTCGTTCTGAATTATCACTAGCCTTGCTAAGACCTCAACTGACGGCATTTCCCCAGTATTGTTCCACGCTTCAACCTGTCTCTCTACATCTTCTTCCTTCACCTTCATTTCGAGTTCAGCTTTGGCCAGTGCTGTAGAGAGATCGCACACATCCTGATTCAGCTTCTACAAGAGACTTACATGAAGATATATTCGTGAAGTACACGTCAACAATACCTTACCTCAACCTCTTCTCTTTGTTTGTTCAGTTCGGTTTTTACACCATCCATCTCGTTGTTCTTCCTGCTAAGTTGGTTCATCAGTTCCTTTACTTCTGTTTTGAGCCGAGCCCCCAGTACCTCCCAGTCTTTCAGCTGTTTCACCACCAATTTATTAGTTTCCTTCTGTTTGTCCACTTGCTCGGTCAGAGAGTCTCTTTGGTCTGGAGTAGTACTAAGGTTATCTTTTAAATAGAGATTTTATTTTTTTTTACCTTGTAGTTCGTTCATGCATTCGTCATTTTCGATCTGAATGATGCGTATAACTTTTAGTAGCCTTGTAATGACGTTGTCGACGTCGATGACTTGGTCCACGAGTGATGTGGGCGGTAGAAATTCACCTACAAATGAATCATTGTTGATATTTTGACGAGAACATACTTGGTTTAGTTACATAATATTAGTAATTGTTATATAATCTACTATATTTTGAAGTTTAATCCTTCATGTGAAGTTGTATGTATGTCAATTTATTCTATTGTCAATTTATTGACAATTCAGTTGACATTCAATTCTTCAATTATGACAATTTATTCAACTGTCAGTTATCTGTCAATTTATTCGTACGAAAACAGCAGCTTAAAGTAAACGTATCAGTGTTATTTTGTAAAATGGAAAAAATTGAAAATCGTGCAATAATTAAATTCATTGCAAAAAGGTTTAAATGTAATGGAAATTTGTAGTGAAATAGTTTGTAGGTAAATGTATTAGAGGGGGGCTGTTCCTTCAAAAATAATGGTTTGTAAGTGTTCAGGTCAGTTTCAACGTTTCGTACAAGCCTGCATGATTCTCCTCGTTCTGAACGTTCAATAAGTGTAACTACTAAACAAATAATTAATTCTGTATATGATATGGTTATATATGACAAACAATTGATATTGAGTAAAATTGCTAAGGCCATGGACATCTCAACTGAAGGGGTGTTTGATATTTTGAAAAAGGAATTGGGCTTGGGAAAGTAATGTACAAAATAAGAAATGCTTGCAGTATTTGAAAGAAGAGTATTAAGTAGAATTCTTAGTGCTGCGAATAATAATGTACATTAGGGGATTAGGTATAATTTCGAAAGCAAGCAATTATACAAAGATCTGGATCTAAGACTACCTAGATGGGCGGGCACGTAGCCAGAATCGTGGAGGGGCGACTAGTGGGTAACAGAAAAAGAGATAATCGGAATGCACGGTCACTGGACAATGTAAGAAGACATGCTGAAGAGGGGCTGCTGGAGATTGATCCGGTTGAGGAGGATCCAAAGGAAGGAAGAAGCTGATGGAAAAGGTAAAAGTCACATGATGCAAGACCTGGGCTGTGTGCTGGATATGATTGAAATTTGATCGTAGATTGTTATAGACTGTTGTTCATTGGATACTTCTGAATAGTGTTTACATTGTACACTTTGAGATCGTTTCTGTGAACGGTTACTGTATAATACTTACTTAAAGAAAAAATATCACTGGTGAATGAGGTGTTGAGACTGGTTGGTTCTGAGCACTGACGACTGAAGTAAATGTTTGAAACGTCCTTGAGGCTTTCGCTGTGGGTCAGACGCGAACTCAGCATGCTCCCATGTCCAGACGAGATCATATTATGAGAATGTCCTAGGAACGATAAATACAATCAAGAATCTTGAAGCAATTATTGGTATTACTCACCATCGGGGACCACCACGTCCTCCAGGACATGTTCCATCATGAGACACGGCTCGGTTTCAGAGTCCAACATTTCGTTTGAACTACTGCGGTCGTAGAGACTATTTTTTCGACTGATTTCGCCTCTACCCGTGGCGGCATTCCTTATGGCGTTGATTACGGCTGAGACAAATGAGGAACCTGTCGAAGATACCGATGTTCAGTATAAAGATTATCACACCAAGCATCAAATCGAGACTTTACGATCTTGCGATGCACTTTTTGTTTACCACCGAGGAGTGTATGTCCATAATAGCAAACAAATGCGTTCCAACTGAAAACTGACAAAAGAAGCTGTTAACTCCGTTTAAACCCCATCATTTGAAGTGGATCTTCGCCCAGAAAGCTATTTGTTCGGGTTTCGGACATGAGCGCAATCGCTGGGAGTCAAACCCGGCAAATATGGTGCATGTGGAAGAACCTCGAAGCGTAGGTCATAGAGTTTTGCAGTAACAATTAGAAAGCGTTTAAAAGTATGGGAATACCCTTCTAAGGAGTCCCTTTAGTTGAAAAAAACAACCAGAGTCAGATCGGGAGGATAGAGTGGCTGTCTTCTGAAGATGTTAATATGACTGGCGAAAAGTGCATGTAGATACTACAATCAAGCGACTTGAGGCTTCGTGGGAAATCTCTTTGGTTTATTGAGACATAAATCCGCCGTAAAGGCTTCAATATGAGGTGTGACTTAAATAACGAGACTGACGCTGTAAAAATGTTTATTTTGATTTCATACATATTTATTTATTATCACCTTCAATATACACCCCTCCTCTATCCCTACAACGCTCCATGCGAATCTTTCATTGTTCGAATCAGTGAAGTCTTCTCTCAACTCCTTCAGAGCGCGTGCCGCTTTCTCTTTCACAGCTTCAACGGGCTCAATTCTTGTTCCTTTTAATGCATATTTCAACTTAGGAAATATAGATATCGCACGGCGCAAGATCCGGCATATAAGGCGGATTGTTATTACTGGAATGCTGTACTTGGCTAGAAACCTCTTGACAAACAATGCGGAATGAGCCAGCGTCCTGTCTTGGTTGAGAACTCATGACTTGTCCTTCCAAAATTCGGGTCGTTTTTTCCTTGTTTCGGTAGCGGTACGGTTTCCAGTAGCGGTTTTTTCATGTTTCAAATGAAATTTCACAATTCTTTGCTCTATTGTTACACTACGCTACGGTTATACCGATTTGTTTACAGAAGTGAGAGGTACTGCATTCGAGAGAGAAGGCTTCACGCTAAACAGCTGTTGGTCGCTGGCGTTTCGTGCATGCGTATATTATCTGTAGCGGCGTCACTCTCGATATTTAATAGTCACACCTCGTATAGCAAATTAAGATATTGATATTGTCTAAATTGGTAAAATTTGAAACAAAAACAAACCTTTCCCATTTGGTGATTGCTTGTCTTCGGTGAATATTTTGGATTTTTCTGGGGTTGATTCGACACTACTGCTGCTATTGTTGTACGCTTCGTTGTGATAAATAACGTCCTAAAATATTATTTCAACTAAGGACAACAATTATAAGGTGGCTTAAGAGAAGATTTCCCATTTTAAAGTTAAATATCTTGTCGGTTTAATTTTTTTTTGAAGTAAAACTTCTTAGTGACGTATTAACATTGACAGTGACATTTCAAGGACGCGTCACGTTTAGGCATATTTCGTTACATGAGGGAGAAGAAAGATATAACGTAGAGAGAAGGAGAAAGAGAGCTATAAATTCCGACGCCACGAGAGTGGAGCAAAAGAGAACGACGTGTACCCAACGATACAAAGTGATAGAATAAGATAGTGTCGCGCATGCGCGCGTTGTAGATGTACGCATCAGACGCTATATATGAATTTCTATCGCATCAGACGCTATATATGAGTTTGTTTCACTTCTAACACGTTTACGGTGCTGCAGGCTCAAACTTTTTCGTTTTTTTGTTTCGAAATAATATAAAAACTTAGTAGTTTTGAAAATGGACCAGCATTCACTAGCAGGACGAAGATAAATTATTACAATTTATCTTTCTTTTTTTAAAGGATTTATCAGATCTTCTTTTGCCAATAAAACTAGAATATTTTCGCTCCTATGACAGCAATTCTGCACAGCTCTTTAGTGATAGTTCAAAATATAATGCGGAGATTTACCAAAGCAGATGTACTGAAGCCTGTTAACGTATTATCAAGTATAGACTGATATACAAGGTGTTAGGCAAACATGCAAGAGGTTATTCCTTGTCCTATTCTAAGAATGTTTTGTCCTATGATGATTTTTGAAAAACCCCTTTGTTTCGAAGATATAGGGCGAACAAAATTTGCGACAACCATATTCGATATTTGTTGAAATCATTAATGTAAATAAAAGTAGGGTGTACGTCAATGAGTTTATCAAGTTCGATCACTTGGAATCTCGATCACTTGGAACGGCTGTTTTATCTAGTAAGTGGATTTCATCGGTCGCATTTGTTTACATAGATTGAATGACGTTTGGCTGTTTGATGAGTCTTAAATAGTGAGTGAAGTCCTCTATCATAATGTATACAAACGCCGAGATGACTGACAGCACTTCATGTATGGACTTGCTGATGGCAATGCATTACAAGCTAGGTGATTGTACAGTGAACGATTACTAACCCGTAATGTCCCCGACCGAAAAATCTTCGAAAACATTCATCGACGTCTTCGTGAAACAGGCACATTGAAACGAACTGAAGGGTCAGGAAAATCACTGACTGTAAGAACGGCACAATTGGAACAGAATGATGAAAAGCCTGGTAGTTCTACGCAAAAAAATGCAAATACTTTGAATGTGAGTCACTGGATAGTTACTACCTGTTGATTTTCCTCCATGTATTGCATTATGTCAATGGATATTGCAAACTTTACTTCGTGTCCCTCTATTCCTGGCACAAATTCTTATCACTAATGAAGCCATTTTCGCAAGAAACGCAATAAGAAATTTTCATAATAACCATGTGTGGGCAGATGAAGATCCGCATGAGGTATGCGAAGATAGTTTTCAAATGAATGTTTTGAATGTTTGGGTTGGAATTGTAGGTGAGTATCTAATTGGACCGGTATTTCTATCACAAAGACTTACTGGCGAGGTGTATCGCAACTTTTTGGAAGCAACGCTACCTGAGTTTCTGGAAGATGTACCATTGGCAAAAAGGCATGAAATGTGGTTTATGCACGATGGTGCACCACCACATTTCAGTTTGGTTGCTCGTGATTTTTTAACAGCAACATACGGATATCGCTGGATTGGTCGAAGTGGGCCACACACATGGCCTGCTCGATCCCCGGACTTAAACCCCCTGGATTATTTCTTCTGGGGATATCTGAAGTCGTTAGTTTACGCTACTCCATTGAAGAATTTGGATGATTTGCGAAATCGGATAATTGCTGGGTGTAACTCAATTAGAAACGACCCTGGTGTGTTTGAAAGAGTTCGGCAGTCAATGACGAGAAGATTGAATGCTTGTATCAAGGCTGGAGGAAGTTATTTCGAACATTTATTGCAGATTGAGCAACGTTACATGTACTTTTTGATAATAAAATGTTGTTAATGTCGTACATTTTGTTTACCCTGTATCTTCGAAATAAAGGGGTTTTTCAAAAATCATCATACAACAAAATATTCTTAGAATAAGTCAAGGAATAACCCCTTTAATTTTTGCCGCATGTTTACCTAACACCCTGTATGTTAACTGATAAAACAATTTGCTTTTATACAATCAAATTGACTTAGGATTTGATACTAAAAAAGCTATTAAAATAAAAAAAAAATAAAAAAATAAATCACTGATCTTGAAAAGATGCAGCAACTGCTTTGAAGGCTTTTACAGAAAAAATACTGACGCGATCACCCTTACTGTATAAGCTTACCAAAGCAGTCTCATGTTTTGATCCAAGTCTTGCATATATTCCTGAAGTCAGAAGTAGGAGATTGAAAAGTCTACTCAGTATTTTGAATGATAATAATTGGCTCAGCGGTATTGCGGCTGATGAGATTATTCGAGATTTCAACAATTTCTTAATGTTCTCAACCTTCGGCACAACTTTTTCAAAATTATTCATGTGCCAACAAACGCCTAGATCTTTTTTGGAATGAATTAATTCTTACACACACCAATCCACAATCATTAGTAAAGCTGTTAAACATAGTCTTAATTTTATCACATGGCAACGTTAATGTTAAGAGAGTGTTTTCAGTCAGTTCTGAATGTTTAATTGATAATCAATTCTCAACGATTATTATGTGACTCTTTTCGTGTTTAAATGTCACACACTACGCTTCTATTATGAATAAAAAGATTTTTTTAAATCAACGCAAATTCTGAGCTTTATACAAGAAGCCTTTAAGGACAACGCGATGGAATAAATGGGATACTTACTTTCTCGCCACCCTGTAATAAACTTTCACATTATCTTACCTCTAGTTCTTGTTCGGATATGTTATACGCTGCAACGAGTTCATCTACAAGTCCGTTAATTCTTTGTATAAGTGACGCCAAAGCTACCGCAGCTCCGGACACCGAGCTACCCTGATGTACCAGCAATTCTCTGCTTTTGGCTTCCAGATTTCCTATCCTGGCGTGCAATCCTAGATTTTCCAGGCGTCTCTGCTCGCATAACCTGGATAACTGTCTACACTCTTCATGTTGTTCGTTCAATTCCTTCTCTTTTGTAGTCAAATTTTGCTATATATAATTCTTTATTAGGGTATCAAAATTTTACAAATATACTAAAATAAATAAAAGAATTTTACAAATATACGAAATAAAAAACTCGTGCAGCAAATTCTTCCAAGATGCGCTATACCTAATTTGGAAGTGATCTTAATACTTTAAAAACAGAAATCAAAAATGCCAAACGCAGTCTAAAAAACGATACAGCCCCAGGTTTGGATGGACTCACCACATAAGTAATTAAAACAATGAGAAAAGTAACGGCAGATATGTTTCATAACATTTTTTAGAAAGTGTGAGAGACCGGATTGAGGCCAGAAGATTGGTTGACCTCTGTAAATATTAGGCCAATTGAAAAGTTCGCGGAACGACACCTATAGAGCACTAAAAGAACTATATAATCTACTACATTTTGAAGTATCATCCTTAATATGAACATATGTAAAGTTTTAAGTGCTGAACAATTAATTCTATATATGATATGATTATGGATGGCAGACAATTGACTTCGTTTTTCCATTGGACTATTAAAAAAGAAGACTTCAAGGGCATTGATTATTTTGAACTTTGGTGCTAGAGGCGGGCTCGTCGCATTCCGTAGATTGCCAGGTAAACAAACGCATCCGTTATTCAAGAAAATAATGAAACACACGGCTATTCCAAATTATTCATGAAAGAATACTAAAATTCTTCGGCCACACTAAACCCAGGGAAAGACTGGTGGGACAGAGTGGAATGAAAGACCTAAAGCTGGGTCCACATCAATAAAAATTTGCGTGCGTTGAATTTACTGTGTGGCGAAAATATTTACGACGCAAAATTAACACACAGAGTGAATAATTATATGTGTTGTGCGTGTTAGACGCCCCGTTCCGCCTGTGTGTACAGTGGGATGTTGCTGTAGATTGCCAAGTAAACAAACGCATCCGTTATTCAAGAAAATAATGAAACACACGGCTATTCCAAATTATTCATGAAAGAATACTAAAATTCTTCGGCCACACTAAACCCAGGGAAAGACTGGTGGGACAGAGTGGAATGAAAGACCTAAAGCTGGGTCCACATCAATAAAAATTTGCGTGTGCGTTGAATTTACTGTGTGGCGAAAATATTTACAATGCAAAATTACCACACAGAGTGAATAAATAGTTGTGTTGCGCGTGCTAAACGCCCCGTTCCGTCTGTGTGTACAGTAGGATGTTGCTGTAGATTGCCAGGTAAACAAACGCATCCGTTATTCAAGAAAATAATGAAACACACGGCTATTCCAAATTATTCATGCAAGAATACTAAGATTCTTCGGCCACACTAAACCCAGGACAAGACTGGTGGGACAGAGTGGAATGAAAGACCTAAAGCTGGGTCCACATCAATAAAAATTTGCGTGTGCGTTGAATTTACTGTGCGGCGAAAATATTTACGACGCAAAATTACCACACAGAGTGAATAAATATGTGTTGTGCGTGCTAGACGCCCCGTTCCGTCTGTGTGTACAGTAGGATGTTGCTGTAGATTGCCAGGTAAACAAACGCATCCGTTATTGAAGAAAATAATGAAACACGCGGCTATTCCAAATTATTCATGAAAGAATACTAAGATTCTTCGGCCACACTAAATCCAGGGAAAGACTGGTGGGACAGAGTGGAATGAAAGACCTAAAGCTGGGCCAACATCAATAAAAATATGCGTGTGCGCTGAATTTACTGTGCGGCGAAAATATTTACGACGCAAAATTACCACACAGAGTGAATAAATATTTGTGTTGTGCGTGCTAGACGCCCCGTTCCGTCTGTGTACAGTGGGATGTTGCTGTAGATTGCCAGGTAAACAAACGCATCCGTTATTCAAGAAAATAATGAAACACACGGCTATTCTCATGGTTAATTGGAGTTTTTTTAGCACGTTTCAGCTGCACTAAATATTAGTATTGGTACATTTAGTGCAATTTCAAAAAACGTGAAGAATAATAAAATCTTAAAATCACCGCCTACATCCAAAACGAGTAACTAATCTAGATCATCTTGATGTGGGCTCAATTCGCAATCAAATCTATGAAATGTATGTAAAATTGAGTAGATTTACATGGTAATATTGTATCTTTATGAAATTTTATTGAACCATTTCAGAAGAAACAGTTAATCTTGAAAGTATTCATGAAAAACTAAAGACCATGGAGCTCTTTGATGGATGTAAAACTTCGCTTCACATACACTGCTAAAAAAATGGTTTCAAATGGAGCTGCGATAATCCGCGTAAGGGCTTGATGGACCTTTCAGATATTGTCTTTAAACGAATACAATCCAAGATGTATCAAAATATCAAAGACGAATTTCTGATTTTGTTTATTTGGATAAAACATGGATATTTCAAAATGGGATCTTGGCAAGATGATAACAAGAGGAGTGTAAATACTACAAAAGTTGATGGAAAAACGTGAGTTCTATACATAATACTTAGGAGCCATTAAAGTCATGTTGTCATAAAAAGTTGTTTTAAGATGTACGTACGTACACGACATACGAAGCGACATACGAAGCGACATACGAAGACGCACGTACACGACATACAACACAAACAGCCCGCACAACGCAAATTTTGATTGGTGTGGACCCAGTTACACTGGTACATCTCTCCAATATGCAACCAATGACGCCATAAATAGAAAAGGCTGTCGAGAACTAGTCTGAAAATTACGAGAGTTTCCATAGATCACGCCTCTCCTGTAAAGAAGATTACGAAGACGAAAACCAAAAGTTTTGTACACAAAATCATTTACCTGATAACGTTTGATTTCTGCTTCAGCTTCCTTCAGCGCATCGGCCAAAGTCGTCTTCTCTGCTTGCATAAATTCCTGCAGCTCTATACTTTCCGCTTCCAGGTCCTGGTGTTGTTGGAGTAGAGTCTTCTGCGCTGCTAGACTTTTCTCCAAGTCTATTTGGAAAGAGCGACAATAGTTATTCAGTCGTGCTATCTCCTGCTCTTGTTGGATGATGACCTGGCTGACATTTTGAAAACGAGTCTCCAATACCAATAAACTGTCACTGGAAGTGTTCGATTCTGATACCCCCTCTGTGCTTTCTGCTTGTCCTAATATGGCTAAAACCCTCTGAGAATTATTGTTCAGTTCCTCTCTCAACCCCTCCTTCTCCAAACTTTCTGCTTTCAGTCTGGTTTCAGTCTCTTTCAGTTTTTCAGTCTGATCTTTGTGTTGCCCAAGCAAGACGTCATATTTTTCCGTTATCGTCTTCAGCTGGGCCCTCAGTTTCTCCATTTCCTTGGAGTGAATCTCCACTTGCACCTCTTTGGAGCATTGCTCCGTATCTTTGGGGTCTTTAGGCGAGATTAAGGCTCCTTCAAAAGCCCTGTCTATATCAGACATAGTTAAGGCCGTTTGGACGTTGATTTCGTGATAGATTTTCGTTTTTGCTCTAGACTTAGGGAGATATAACGAACTGAACATCTTGGAGGAATGATTATCTTTTACTATTTTTTTATTTGTTAAAGTGGGAGTATTGAAATGTGACACGCCTTTCCTTTCTTCCAGGGTTTTATCTTTTTCTTTCTTTCTTCGAGGCAACGTTGCATATTTTTCTATTGTTTTACTTTCTAAATGCGACAATTTGGATTTTCCATCGACAGACATACGTAGAGATCGAGTCATTGAGGCTGGTGATTTAGAGGGCCATCGAGTATCTTCTGTGGGAGTAGCTTGAATTGAGTTTCGTGACAGACAACCTGGAGGAGGAGGTCGAATTGCTGGAGGCTTTTTTGAAATGTCTTTTTTGCTTAAATCTAGATTATTTGGTACCGGTTTGTTTCGGGAGAACGCTGTGTTTGCTCTGGAGGCTAACGTCGATTTAGTATATAGTCTATCAACACTTTTCATTCTTGAGGTGGTGCTAGATGGCGCTCGTAGCGGCGTCGTTGGAGGTTTTGATCGAGACCTGTCCTTGCCAGAAGACGCAGGTGTTTTCTTTAGGTCCCCGGTTACACCCGATTTTTTCTTCGCACTATTTAAGTTGTTGCGTCTACACCTACCCTGCGATCCACTCAATGAAGAACTCTCGCTTCCATTCTCACTGGTAACATCTCCATTCCTCAATGTATAATCCTCCAAAAGAGTTGAGTTCTTCCTAACCAGAAGATTGTACGCTTCCTCATAATTCGAACAGCAACTGATAACAGAGGAATCACAAGACTGGGCACCTGGATGGTCAAAGTCCTGAGATGCCCCACTATTGACACTGAGGGCTCTCTGATATTCAACTGTTTCCACTACTTCCACTCCACTATCACTACCTTCACAAAAATGTTTTTTATTGTCACCAGTTGGTTCAAGATGACGCTCTATGACGGTGACATTATTAGTGACGTTGAGGAAACCGTGAATGGTGGAATCAGCTTCGAAGTCTTCGTGCTCCTGGTGGTCTTCGGCTGTGGTGGATTGTACTGCGTTATCTTCTGCTTGGGACTGAGTGGAATCCTCGTTCAAATCGTTGGATTCTGTTTGAATGTCATCAGCTGAAATGTCTGGGTCCATGTTGTTGAGTTATTTATTCTGAAATAAATATACAAAGTAAAAATAAACACTGACCTATGCAAAGGAATTAGAGTGGCAATGAGGAAGTTTATTTTTATCGTAGGCGATATAAATAGGAGGAGGATATAAACTAAAGAATTTATACTGGTCGGATAAAAAAAGTATGACGGTCGTTTAAAAAGTTCTCGACCTAATACATAGATGGTGCAGTCTCACATTTTCAAAAAAAAAAGGTTAAAACTGAAAATGGAGTTGTTTTAAAGTACTCTATTTAGAGGGGTTTAAACCTTAACAGAGATACATAGAATGAGAGAATACACATTATTTCTTTTTATTCAAAATACATCCTTTTACGTTCAAAAATGCCAGTACAGTTTATTTTGTCGTTTTTCGGAATCGCCTCGATTACTCTCGTCGCAGTTTCTTGGACTTGTGTAACACTGTCATAAAACGTACCTATCCTGGCCAGTTTTCGGGAACAGGAATTTGTCACACGGAAATAAATCAGGCGAATACGACATCGATATATTAAGTTAAATTATTGTAAGTCAGATATGTTCAAAATGAGAAAAAATAGCATTACATAATAAATAAAATAGTAAAATTATGTTTCTGTAAAATTATGTTTTCTTCGATAGCAAAAGCATTATCCACAAAAAGTTCGTTCCAACTGGCCAAACTGTCACTGGGCAGTACTACCTAGAAGTACTAGTGAAACAATTGACGCAGAGAATTGGTTGCATTCGGCCAAAATATCGCGATCCAAACAACTGAAGTTGCACGATAATACGCCAAGTCAGATATCGTTAATTGTGCAGGAATTTTTAACCCGAAACCAAGCCTGTGTGATCAATCACCCAGCGCATTCACCATATTTAGCCCCTTTGTAACTTCTTGTTCCCAAAGTTGAAATTAAAGTTGAAAGGGTGTTTTTTTAAGACATTCAGACCATTCAAACAACTTCGACGCGGGCTTTGGAGGTTATTCCACAAAATAAGCTGGATCACGCATTTGAATCACTATTAAATCACCTGGGAGTGTCATTCAACCATCACACTGATCAAATCGTGCAGTCAGCAACTGGAACGCTTGGCCTCCTAATTAGTTCAACAAAACCTTTTGACAATATCACTTGTTTTCTAACTTTGTATAATGCCTTAGTACGCTCTAGCTTTATGAATGCTTTCCCTGTTTGGTCGCCAATATACACTACATAGATTACTCGTTTTGAGCAGGTTCAGAGGCGTTTTCTAAAGTATCTGTCTTTTAAGCTGGATGGTGCCTATCCCTGCACAGGTTATAGCCACACTCTGTTATTGGAGAGATTCTCCTGGAGGATAGTAGAGTATATGCTGCTTAGCCTTGCCTGCTAAAGCTCTGCCGTGGCTTGATTGATTGTGATCAGCCCCTCAGTGAGATTCGGTTTTATGTCCCCGAAATTAACAGCTGAATTCATCAACTTGGCCTCTAAAGCTGGGTCCACATCAATACAAATTTGCGTTGTGCGGGCTGTATGTATTGTATGTGGGGTGTCTACGTGGCAATGTAGACGCTCTGACTCACAAAGTTACACACAAATATTGTCGCCGCACAGCACGTACACGAACCTCTGTTTTTCATCGGATAATTCAAACAAATTGTTCCAGTAAATTCAAAACACACGCAAAATTATATTGGTGTGGACCTAGCTTAACACACCGCTGTTTCGTGCACGACGAGACCAGGTATATCGTTGGCGAAAACGTTTCTGTGTCATTGATGGATATTTTTCAGCCCCCGCTTACTCAGTATAAATCAGCTTTTGAGAGGATGTTGAAAGTTCGTGTGGTGCTGTGGAAATAATTTTCCTAATGACCTTGAAATTAATTTCTAATTTTTATATACATATTTTTGTACCATTGTTAGGTTAAGTTCAAATTATTTTTCTTATATCTGCTTGTGTTTTGAATTGTCTTTTAATTGGGCAGTAACCTGTTAGACAATAAGGTATTATTCATTTAGTTTTCGCGCCTTCTAATTTGGAAATTACTTACGGGTACAGTTTCGGACAGACAGTGTATATCGCGTAAAGCTCGTAAAAGGAAGTTAAGAATTTATATTGGGAAGATGTTTCCTTTGTTATATAGTAAAGTGACAGTACAATATAAGCTACATTTCACCAAGAGAATGTTTATCGAGAGCCCCATTGCGATCTATTATAAAGATAACACTCGTTTATTGGGTTATAATAGTAAAAAAATATCATTTTATTCAATCTTGCGTCCTTTCACAACATTAAAATCGTTTTTAATTCACTCCACCGATTTTTTCTTACTTTGCCAATTCTAAATTTAGTAGAAACAAGCAAAAAAAAATACACCGTACTATTATTACAACTATTTTAATAACCTTATTAGAATTATAGTTTATTTTTTGCTATAAAAAGTACATTTTTAATCTTTGTTTAACCAGGGTCTGTTTCGATTTTTAACCTTGAAACGAACATTTGAAAAAAACGAGCAATTTCGTCGATTGATATTTTAGATGGCCAATGGAATCGGATATGATCAAGATACACTTGGTTAGTCAATTGTGATAATTGAAGAGCGATGTGGTATGAAACAGCTTTGTGCGTTATCCGAATATAGTTGAAAATTACGAATATTTACGAATTCCGAATATAGTTGAATTACCAATAACGAATAATTTTCTTAATCCCATTACTTTATTCGTTAAGTGGTTAAGTATAAAACACAGAATTTGCTTCATTTCAAAAAACTTTTTGTTGATAATTGAAGCATTGTGTACGACATCTAAATAGGAAACACAAATACACATCAAACAGTGACTCGTTTAGGATTTAAAGCTTTCTTATGAATCAATCGTGTATTTTCCTCAACTCCAATGCCGTAATTTTCTATATTAACACAGCCACCGATTTTAAAATGTGCTTGATTTGAAAATATGATTTTTTTGAGAAAAATCATCTGTTCCAGGAGCCTTAATTTCTGTATTATTTTAACCTTATGTCATCAGAGCTAAATCTTTTTGTAAAATACGCTATGTTGTGGATTCACTGAGTCCAAATTGTTGTGAACGTCGATTAATTGAAATTTCTGGATCTTCAGCAATACGTTCACGTACCAAATCAATGAGAAGAATACTCACAGACGACTTAGCTACCTTTAACTTTTACTTAAAAAAATGGAGACTAAAGCCAAGTGTCGGTAAGACTGAAGTATCTGCGTTTCATCTTAACAACAAGCAAGCCCCAGGTATAATTTAACGGTAACATCTTCCGTCATAATAGATATTTTTATGCCTCGCAAATGCTTTTTTTGTACCCTAGTAAAAATAAAACTAGTAGAATTTTCCATTAAAGTGACATTTGCAGTTGATTTAAGCATGTCTTCGAAGAGAACTTCGATTCGGGAGAGAATCTACACATTATTGGAAGCTATTATAAGATCCTTTGAAGCATCAAAGCCTAATGGATGTTCGAAATTGTTTGAAACACTTGGCTGGCTTCAGTTCATTGTCAGTTTTAGTTGAACTGGTATGGAACAAAATCAGTTAAATTTGGGAGACAGTCGAAAAATACGATGCATTTTTTTCCCAAAATATCTCATTTTATCCATGATATATACTATAATTTTAGTCACTGTTTAATAATTCTTTTAAAATCAGAAATAGAGTGGATGTAGAAATATCATTAAGCTTACCGGTGAGCTTGCTAAACATACAACGACCACCTCGAGGTGTTTCATCCACTTTTTGGACGTTTTCGTCAGCTGGATTTGTTATTGATGAACTAGATCGTGTGGTACAACCTGGGGGGTTTCAATAGAGACTGTGGCTGAACAGTTTTTTCCGGAACCGGCTTTCCTTACTAAGTAATATTTACCCACCTCAGATTCGTAGAATCGAGGCTCTGCTCGGAGAATACAGCATTATACAAGATAACCGGGAACTACCCATTCATCATGATATACATATCCTGCGACAAAATATACCTTATAAAGTAAGAGATCTCTGGAACCAAAATTGTGGAAACATTGAAAATTACCAAGAGCGGGAATGGTTTGAGAGATACAACTATGATACTGCGGGCATCCAGCTTAACAGAAAACTGTTGATCAAATTAAATAGAATCCGCACTGGATGTGGTCGATGTGCTAAATCCTTCCTCCGAACCAGCTTCTTAAAATTATTAAACCATTCGACTGCTAGTGCTTTCAGATGGACGATTGAGAAAACTGAAAAAAACATTTTTCACTGAACCTCCATTTTCATAAAATAATTCAACAATTTTAAGGAGTTGGTGTATTGTGTACCACTCCATCTTTATAATTGTTATACATTACACTTCTGAAATGAGACTAGATCTAGGCAAAATCGTTCAATTTGAAAGATCCGTTACGTAAATGTGTTAGATTCACATTTTTTTGTAAGAAAACAAATAAAATTTATGCCGAAACATATGGAATGACTTGCTATAAAATATGACACTTCGTTTTGAAAAAATACCTTAAGAGGCTAATCAAACAAGAATTGAATTCCGCTTAACCTGAACACGACTATGTGATGACACGACTATAACAAATTTCTTAAGGAAGTTCGAGCGAATCTATGGGAAAAACGAGTTTCCAAATCTAAAACTTGAAAGTCGGTAATTGTGATAAAGGATATGTAATTGAACTGTGACCAAAATTTGAAAATTATTCACCGTAGTTTTACAGAAAAATGATATTTTCAATCGTTCTTATACACAGTCTCTTATGGTAGAATGATTTCCGCCATGGATTTTCATTATTAATATTCCTATTTATATAGAATAAAAAATATCACATTATAAAGTTTAATATTTGCAGAATGTTCTTATATATAAATAATATCGGGTTAACCGATATAATTATTGAACTGAAGCGTGAAATTTGTTTTCAACCTTTTTTTTTTGGCCTTCACCTCGACAGTATTTTACCAGTACAGGTATTACTCAACAGAGTTAGCCTTATTCATGTCATCCAACGTCGAAACACACAAACATCCATGTTTCGAACTATTCATAGCGAACTATTCACCCACTAGACCATCGCGGTCGGCTTTTTTTTTCAACCTATTGAAATATTTTACTGTTTGCAAAGTTTTTGTTACTGTTTGCAAAGTTTACAGAATGGTGCCAGTCTAAATTCGTTGCTCGAAGTACCGACGCCTAGTGACTTAACTTATATTTATTCTATAAACTTTGCTGTTTGTCAATATTATTCAGGTTGTCGCTTGTTGTAGTCGCAGTTATTATTGTGCAGTTAGTAAGTGCAAACAAAGTGAAAGTGAAAGCAGTGAGTATGTCGAAAATACTATGTACTTCTTGGATTAAGCCTTACCCAGAACTTGCTTTGGGCGGCGACCAGGTTTTTTGCTTGTTCAAAAATTGTTTCCTGCTCAAAGAATTTTCAAATAGACCAACATATTAAGACGCCGTCTCACGTAGCTAAGGTTAGAAACATGATAGCCCATACACTCAACGCTGAAGCAATCATTTGAGATTTTTAAAAACGGAAACCATGACCAGTCAGAATTTAACGTAGATCTATGTAAAACGTTCTTGGCTGCTAATATTCCTTTAAACAAGTTAACCAACCCGCAAGTTAAGGCCTTTCTGCAACAATATATAAAATTTAATGCTCCAGATGAATCAACATTAAGAAAAAACATCGTTGGAATTGGTACCGTGGTAGATGAAATAAAAAAAGAAATTGGAGGTAACTATATGTATATTGTTATCGACGAAACAACTGATTCGTGTGGTCGTTACATAGTTAATTTAATGATCGGAAAACTCACAGAAGAAGAACCTGGAAAAGCTTACCTTATAGCCGTAAAAGAAGTGGAAAAAAACAAACAATCTTACAGTTACACGTTTTATTCAAGAAACCTTAACACATTTCTTTTTGCCGAACTCAGTTCCTACAGATAAAATTCTTGTCCTGTTGTTCGATGCTGCGCCGTATATGATAAAGGCAGGAAGGAATTTAAAAATATTTAAAGAAAATTTGATTCATGTAACTTGTCTAGCTCACGGATTAAATAGGGTTACGGAAACTATTAGAGTTTCTTTTCCGTTGGTCAATGACCTAATAGCAAATGTCAAAAAGATATTCATAAAGGCCCCATTGAGAGTGCAGTTTTACAAAGAGAATTTGCCCGGAGTACCATTACCACCTGAGCCTGTCGTGACCAGATGGGGCACCTGGATTCGTGCGGCATTATTTTATGCAGATAATTTTCAAAAATTGAAGGACTTAATCTCACAAATGTCTGGTGATGATTCACAGTGCATCCAAAAATCGAAAGAAATATTTCAAAGTACTGTAGTGGAACAACAGTTAATGCATATTAAGTGTAACTATGTATTTATAGCAGACAGTATTTTGCAACTAGAGGAATCGTGTACAAGTTTACCAGAGTCGATGGATATAATAGAGACGTGTGTACAAAATTGCAAAAATATACGAGGTGAGGTAGGGTAAACAGTAGTGGTAAAATTAGAAAATTTGATAGAAAAAAACACAGGTTTCAAGATTTTAAGGCATGTCGTAGGCATAATGTCAGGGAAAACTGTAAATCATTTAGCTATTGAGCCTGCCTTAGTTCCGAAATTAAAATTTTGCCCTATAACATCAGTAGATGTAGAAAGATCGTTTTCTTTGTATAAACATTTCCTTAGTGATAGACGCCACAATTTTCTAGTTCAGAACCTTGAAGCACACATTATAACTAGTGCGTTTTATAATTTTTCGAGTTAATATTAATATTTAGTATAAGTTTCATATAAAACATTGTATTAGGTGTTAACTGAATTAATAAAGTATATTATATTATAACTTGAATTTATCTTTATTCAATACTCAATCACCTAATTAAATGAAAATGTAATTTAGGAAATCAAAATTTAGTTGCATATTCACTGCATATTTACGGATTTTTTTTATATATCCTGCATAAATTAAAAAAAAATATGTGCATATATATGCGCATATTCTTAAGGTTTTTGGTTGCATATAATCCGGTCTTTACTAATAACCAAACACTCGATCGAAGGTCTGGCAACGTCGCGCAACCAGCTGAGAAAAAAAGAGAATTGAGAAAAAAAAGAGAGATTAATATGTATAGCATTTTTTTACAGAATTTAGCTTTGTGCTTAGATTGCCTATTTTTTTTAATATAAATTGGTTGTAGCGTCAAAATTCTCATACATATACACAATATGTAAACACACATGCGGTGTTGCCACATCTTTTTTTTTAATCGAACCACAATGATATACATACATACATATATATATATATATATATATATATATATATATATATATATATATATATATATATATATAACCATGCAACTAATCACAAATCGAACAATGAACGTTGTTAATTTAGTAAAAAAAAAGTTTCATTGAGTCGTGGTTTAAAAAATTGTGTCATCTAACTTGAACTTGGAAAATGGAACTTTTCTTTCCGCAAAAAGAATATTATTGCCTATTTTTTGCAAGAGAGCCACTTTTCAAAAAACTCATACCATGATAAAAAAACGGACTTTACCAGTGTAAGTGAGATGGACAGATATGATGAGTGAATCTGATAGTGACGCTCTTCGAATTAGACAGAGACAGATTGACATTCAACTTTAACATGGTCCATTTAGTGAAGATTTCAAAATTATACAATAATTGGCATTTGTTCTCTTCACTTTCAATGGTACCAACTATTTGGATTTTCTCCAAAACGATTTGCAGACTTTGTTAGAAGATGTATCACTCAATATCTACAGAGAAATGTGGTTTCAACCAATAAAGATAAATATGGTTGCTCAGCGCATTACATTTGTCATGTACATGATTATTTGAACAGAGAGTATCCCGAAAGGAAATTGCATAGTGTTTGCGATTATAGTGAAGTAAGAAAATAACAATTAAAATCTTCCAAAAACATAATTACAAGAATGTTTTGCCCAAATATTCTATTTCAGTGATAAGAGAAGGGATTTTGATCGAACAAACAACCTACGATATAAACGCGTCGGCCGGAAATAAATATTTATAATAGCAGATGAATGTGGTAAATGTGGAAAAAGAATTAAAAGAAATGAATCTGACACAATTCAATGTGAGGGTATCTGTAAACAGAATTTTCATTCTGAGTGTGTTTGCATCAGCACGTCTAATCTATAAATAATAAAGAATTTACCAGGTCTTAAATGGTTTTGTCGTAGTTGTGTCGAAGTTGTTAATTGGGCTGATGGGTTTAAAAAGGAATTCGAGCAATTCAAACGTACTAAAGGAGCTAGAAAAAATTACCAAGGGAGAAACTACCACAGCGGGAAGTCTAACGCGGAAGACTAACGAAAAATCACTAAGTACGTATGCAGAAAATCTAAAGGTGAAGTATTAGTTGTTGAGCCCAAGACAAGGCGAGACAACAAAAAAACCAAAGAAGCCATAAAACATGTCGTCAATCCAACAGATCTTGAAGGCGGTATGCCGATGGTATACTGATGAAATGTAATACTAAAGAGGAGATTAGCAAACTAAAAACCATGGTAGAAAAAAAACTGAAAAGCAAATACAATATAAAAACGCCGAAAAATAAATATCCAAATATAAAGATATTAGACATAGAAGAAAATATCAGTAAGGGAGACATAAAGACACATTTACTTAAGCAGAATAAATTTATTTTACATGAGAACACTGCTCTACAAGTAAAGGTTGTGAAAAAAATGAAGACGAATTATATGGCCATCGTAGAATGCGACCCAAAAACATTTTGGTCCATTATGGAATCGAGACGAAAATTGTGCATAGGTTTCTCAGTCTGTCGAGATTTTGAGTACATATCGGTGTATCGGTGTTTTAAGTGTGGGGAATATGGTCATAGTTCAAATGAATGTGATAAAGAAGAAGCATGCCTCATGTGCGGCGGAAACACGTGGCAAGAGAATGTACAAATTCTAACTTAAATGTATGAACTATAAGAAGGTAAACACAACACAAAGTGTGAGATATCATGTGGGGCACTCTGCTTTTGATATGAATTGCCCTGTTTACAAGCGTAGAATGGAAATGGAAAGGAAAAAAATTAGTTATTCTATTGATTGAGCGGGGTAAACATGATCAATCTGCTATTCTGCTCTTACATCAGAATGTACAAAGTTTGAGAAACAAAATCGATCACTTTGAATATATAATAAAATCAAGGAAGATCGATGTGGTCTGCATAACGGAAGACTGGTTAACAGACAGTGAAATGAACTTGTACAAAATGAATAATTATCAAATGGGTACTGTTTATTGTAGAGAAAATTCAAATGGTGGTGGGGTCATGATACTTGTTAGTAACTTAAAGGATGTACTAGTTAGTTATGGGTTATGTAATACAGTAAAGGAACCAACTCGTACCACAGAAAGATCGGCTACTTTTATAGATTACATATGCACGAATTATGAATTAGATGGTTTGTCTTGTATTGTTTGGAGTAATTGTCTGTCTGATCATTCGGCTTAGTTGATAGAGATTCCAATTACAGCAAATCTGCATAAAATAACAAAATTTAAAAGACATTATAGTGAAACTAATATGAAACTATTTCAGCTGTAACTGAGCGGGGAAGATCGGTATGACCTATTTCAGGCTGGAAGTTTGGATCGGGGATTTGGGGCATTTTCACATTGTTTGGAGTATTACATTGATATGTGTTTTCCCCTTAGAAAAGTAAGAATGTCCAATGAGGGTCCATTTAAACCTTGGTTGACAAGAGGTATCAGAATGTCATCTATTACTTTAAAATAATTGTATCGAACGAAACTATTATCTGGAGCCGAACAAGATGTTACACATTATAAGGTGTACAAAAGAATTTATAGAAAGGTTATAAGAAGGGCTAAACTGCTTTACAATGTGAAACAATATTTTGAGTCGGAGAACAAGTCAAAAACGGCTTGGCAAATAATAAACAATAACATTCAAAAAAACCGCAATACAAGAACTAACATAAGCGCTATAAGGGAAGAGGATGGAATTACTTTGAAAGACAAGTATGAAATTGCTAGTTGTTTTAATAAATACTTTGTTAATCTTCCTAAGAACGTGTTGGTGAGTTCAATGGCTGCTACTAGGGTTAGACAAGTGACTCCAATTCAAAACTCTATGATATTACGGCCAGTTATCCAATATGACATAATTAAAACAGTAAGGAAACTTAAAAATACAAATTCTGTGGGGCTAGATAATATTCCTTCGGTTGTACTGAAGAAGTCTATCAAATCATTAATAATACCATTAACATATCTCGTGAATTGGTCTCTGGAAACTAGTATTTTTCTGAAGGCATTAAACACATCAAAAGTAATTCCTGTCTTCAAGAGAGGTGACCAGCTCTCCCTCTCCAACTATAGACCAATAGCTATTCTACCTACGTTATCTAAACTGTTGGAGCGTTTAGTGTATGAGCAGATCATGTCCTTTCTTGTGCGCTTTAATATATTGAAATCATCACAGCACGGGTTTCGAAGCGGTCGATCTACACATTCAGCAATCTCTGAATTTTTAAACAAGATATATGAAAACATAAACGATAATTGCAAATGTGTTGGTCTGTTTATGGATCTAAGTAGGCAATACTGCTGGACAAACTTCATCACTATGGCTTGAGCGGTCGGGTGAGAGAGTGGTTGCAATCTTACTTGTTTGACCGACACCAAGTTGTACAAATTGATGAAATAACATCTGAAATATTAAGGATTATTTCTGGAGTGCCCCAAGGATATGTTTTAGGTCCACTATTATTTTTAATTTTTGTTAATGATCTGCCAGATGTTTGCAGTAGCGGAAATATGGTAATGTTTGCTGATGATAGCAGCTATTTAACAGGAAATAGAAACATGCAGGGAGCCATTGAAACGGTACAGGAAATGCTCAATAAATTTTATAGTTGGTTTACGAATAATAAGTTATCCCTTAACGTAGACAAAACCAGTTTTATTGCTTTTACTCCTCGAACACACACTATAACGGAGTCATATTTACTAAAAATTAACGGTAAATCTATACAGCAAACATCCTGTACTAGATTTCTGGGTGTTCATCTCGATAACAGACTTTGCTGGGATGAACACATAGCTGAACTATGCAAGAAATTAGAAACGGGTTGGTACCACGGATATTGTGCATTCATATTACTATGCAGAGTTTTACAGTCGCGCTAGGTACGGTTTGATATTTTAGAGTGGGTCGCCTCATCTGATGCGTGTTTTCAAAATACAAAAAAAGATAATTCGAATGATGGGTGGGGTGTCATTACTGGCAACATGTCGACCAATTTTTAAACAATGCAAGATTTTGACTCTACCATCACTATATATTTTGGAGATTATCATCTTTGTTAGGCGAAATTTTGTAGCATTCGTAAAAAATAGTGATTTTCATCATTATGGCACACGAGGCTCTGATGAACTTGTTTTACCAATACATTCATGTAAGATAGTTGAACATAATGTTTACTATAGGGGTGTGAAGCTCTATAAGTTGCCACAACGATTTAAGCATGTTCAGATCGACAACGAATTTAAAAAATTAGTCCGCGAGTTTCTTATAGTCAAAGTTTTTATAGTTTAGAAGAATATATGTCGTATCAATAATTCGATTCAATGCGTATTTATATATACAATGTTTATTTGCGCAAGATTATCATTTCATGTATTATTTCTGAGGTCGTGTCACTGAACATTCTGTCAATTCTGTCAATCCGACTTAATCATGGATATTTTTATTGCTTATTATGATAAGGTATATAAATTATTAAATTATATACCTTATCAAGAATAAAATATTTATATGTAGGTTTAAATGTTATATATTCTTTGTATGCACAGAAGTGTGGCAATGTGCATGCTCTTGTTTTGACTTCTGCTCATCCTTACTGTAGGATCTCAGCTCATGCTGGCCGATATTCCAATGCCAAGATGAAAAAGCAATTCAGCTCCTCTCACCCTAACATAACATCTTACGAACAATGTGACACGTCTGCAAGAGCACGGCACGCTGTCCCACTATGGCAATCGATCTCGAGATACCGAGGCTCTCGAGGTTCTTTGAAAATCTCTTACTTATCAGGCCTTCGGCGGATATAACGAAGGGCAATACATCTACCTTACTCAGTTTCCACTGGTTCTTCAAGTCGTATGCCAGATTTTCATACTTTGTGGATTTTTCTATCTCAGTTTTTCTAATGTTGTGAGATAGTGGCACTGCGATGTCAATTATAAACGCCCTCTTGTCCTTTTTGTTGATTAGAACAATATCCGGCCTGTTATAATCAACCGTTCGATCAGTAGTGATTGGTCTGTCCCAGTAAAGAATGGTATCGGATGATTTAAGTCCAGGAGAAGGCGAGTACTTATAATATGGAGGAGGTGCGCTTTCTAATAGCGAGTATTTTTTGTAATTTGTTGATGTATAATTTTTGCCAGCTGATTATGCCGTCCTAAATAAGCATTAGGAGCAAGGGCCGGACAACCGCCAATAAGGTGCTCAATTGTTTCCCCCAAAGTACCGCATTTCCTGCACTTATCGACTACGTCCAAATGCAGTATGTGCTTTTCATAGTTTTTTGTTCTTGTTACCCTATCTTGAATAGATATCGCGAAACCTTCTGTTTCTGGGTACAAGAGTCCATTGGTCAGCCACTTCAGAGACAATTGTTCGTCAATGGTGTCATCTTCGAGTGACTTAGGAAACCTTCCTTGCAATGTTTGTCCTTTCCATTGTCGAACGCAGTCCGTGAGTGTTGTTCTGCTATCAATACGATTTTGTTTATTTAGGTTCAGTGGGGTGAAACCCTGATCCTCATTTACAACCAATTTCATTAACATACTGTTTGAATCAATGAAGTATTTTCTCATTCTATTTTCTTGATTGAGACAGAGATTTTTTACATTTACAAGGCCTCTACCCCCCAACTTTCTTGGAATGTATAGTCTTTTCGTAGATGAGTTTGGATGCAGGCATCGGAACTTTGTCAATGTTCGGCGCGTCAACCTATCAAGTTCATCAAGGTCAGTTTCTGACCATTTAACTATGCCAAAAGAATATGTCAGAGCTGGTACCGCCCAACCGTTGATCGCTCTAATGAGGTTTCCTCCGTTCAGTTTGGTATTTAGTAAGTGTTAGTTTTGTAAGTCTCTTTTGGTATAGAGTGGAAAAGTCCTTCTTTAACTGGTTATGATCAAGTTTATGCTTTTGGGGTATTCCTAAATATTTGTAGGATTCTTCTGGTGCTAGTTGTTGTATGATGCAAAGTGTTGAATGTTGACTCTGAACCTTTCCCTTCTGTATACTAATGGTAGAGCATTTGTCCAGTCCGAATGACATTCTGATACCCCTACTGCATGTTTCAACCGTTTTTATCAATGAGTTTAATTTTTCTCTAGTTTCTCCATATAATTTAAGGTCATCCATATATAGTAGATGAGAGAGCTTTCTTGGATTCCTCATGTTAAGTTTATATCCAATATTGCTGTTGTTGAGTAGTATGGACAAAGGGTTCAATGCTAGACAGAACCAAATTGGAGAAAGGGAATCTCCCTGAAAAATTCCCCTCTCGATATTTGTAAGCAGCAATGCATTGTTGGCCGACAAACAGGCACTTTAAAGAATTAATAATCTGGGGGCTAATTTTATAGAAATTCAGAACCTCAACCAGCCAATCGTGAGGGACACTATCGAATGCTTTCTTGTAGTCTATATAGCAGATATTTAAGTTGCGTTTTCTTTTTCGCGCTTGCTCAAGAACTACAGCATCGATCGTTAGTTGTTCCTTGCAGCCCATACTTGCTCTTATACATCCTTTCTGTTCTTCTCCAAAAATGTTGTTTTTATCACAATGTTGGTAGATTTTTTCATTGAGTAGGGCTGTGAACAGTTTATATAACACTGACAGACATGTGATTGGTCTGTAGTTATTGGGTTGCTTAACGTCCCCTTTTTTGAACAGTAGGTATGTATTGCCCTCCATTAGAAAGTCAGGGAAAGTGTCTGGATTTTTTAAAACCTCTTTAAATGCATTTGCAAGTACGGGATAGGCGGCTGTAAAGCTTTTAATCCAGAAGTTATACAATCCATCTGGTCCAGGCGCCTTCCAGTTGTGAGTCTTCCTGACAGCAGTGGAAATGTCAATCTCTGTGAAATCGTTAGACTCTATATCTGGGAGAGCATTTGTCTGTTCTTGGATGGTTTTAACCCAAGGAGCCAATTTTTCGTAGCCGTCTGATTTTTTCCAAGCCGATCTCCAATATTCCGCAAAGGAATACACATCGATATTCTTAAGTTCTGACTTGCTGTTGCCTTCTGCTTCGAGTTCTCTATAAAATTTCTTTTGGCTATTTGCAAATACTGAATTTTGATGTTTTCGCTTTTGTAGCTCATTATATCTTGCTAGCCTGGCTCCTTTCGACTTAGCTTTTTGCCTAAACGGATCTTTTAGATCCAACAATTTTTCTGTCAGGGTTGAATCATCGAAGTCAATGCCAGATTTATTGGCAATAATTTTTGCTTTTCTCGCTACTTTATTTGGCTGATTACCAGAAAGATACTCTGAGATAATGTCAACTTTCCTCCGGAACTCATTGATATTGTTTTCAAGGCGCTTTTTCCAGACAGGTGTATTTTTCTAGATACTACAGCCAGCCGCATTATGGCTGTAAGTCTTTTGACCTGAAATTTCGATGACAGTCACTGCTGCACAATATAATGCAAGATGTATATCGCTTAAATTTGTCACCCCAGATAGATGTGATTCTAAAACTCTATTAATCTGCATTAGAGTCATACGTGATTTTGCAATATTACGCAGTACTGGAATTTTTGGTCTATTCAATGGGTTTGAGCCAGTAAAACTGGCCAAATTGCTGTAAAACTTCTCTCGTATGTTAGAAAAGACGTTGCGAGATTGATTCTTCATTTTCAGACGATGATGCTTCTGGTGATATATTATTATTCTTATTATTATTATTCTTATCATTATTATTATAATATTTGTTGAGGAGAGAAAAATGCCGCGAAATGTTGTGCCATTTTGAAATCTGAACTAATGGGCTTTTGCAATAACTTGCCTTTCGCACGGCACCCCAAGGTATTCATAAAAAACTAAAGAACACGCAGCTCTTTGATGGATGTAAAATTTTATTTCAAACACTTCTAAAAGAAGTTGGTTTCAAATGGAGTAAAGATCATCCACCTGATGGAACTTCCAGATATTGCCTTTAAACGAATCCAATTTTTGAAGATGTAGTAAAATATCAAATACGAATCTCTGTTTGATTTTGTTTATTTGGATGGAACATGGATATTTAAAAATGGGACCTTGAGTCACTCATGACAAAATGTTAATATGAGGGGTGTAAAGACTACAAAAGTTTATGGAAAGGTGAGTGCTATGCCTAATACTTAGGAGGAATTAAAGTCATGTTGTCATGAATAGTTGTTTTAAGACGTGTCAATAATAACAAGATGTTATTGCAGATATATTATTCTTCATGCTGGGAACAAGAATGATTTTATTCCAGAGGCTGAATTTTTATTTGGTCTGAAAATCAACTGTTGAAAATCTTGGAGGAACCATCAGTTATTGTCCTGGATAATGTACCATATCACAGTACACTGATGGATAAACCTCCAACTAGTGCATAGACAAAACTAAAAAATTGCAGAATGGCTGACGAAGCATAATCTTCCTTTCGAAAACACTATGCTGAAAACTGAACTGTTGCAAATTGTTATTCGGTAAGCAGTAACTAAAGGTTTGTGTTTCATAATGTTCTTTTTAGGAACAAGCCTACAAAGAATATGTGGCAGATCATACCACGAAGTGTTAAGTCTTTCCCCAATCATTGTATATTCAATCCTATAGAATTGATATGGGGGTGGCCAAAAAATAATTACAATCGTCATATAGGTCAAGATGGAAGAACGATTGCTAACTGTTTGGATATATGCAAAGAAGCTTATCAACAGTTACACCACAGACCAGAATGAACAGCATCAGACGTACAGAAGAAGAGATTGAAAGATGGTAGAATCGCGAAAGAGTATTTGATAGACTAAAAGTTAATCCCCTAATAATTTACTTGAACAGCGACTCAGATACTGAAAGGTGTTTTAGTGGTAGTGCATGATTAAACTTTGTGTAAAATAAATGAAAAGCTGTTAGGTTCACAAGCAGAAATTTCGAAACAGATTTTTGATTAAAACTTTTAAAGAAAAAACTTTTCGTGTTACTTTTTCTTTTACAGTTTTACTGATTATACAAAAGCCAAAGGCTGGGTATTTTGGTGTTGATGTGGCAACATTGTAATGTGAGTGTCATACATTTTGATGAGATGTACAATCAATATTTCCCTGAATGAGCTGTATCAGAGTTTTTACTTTACACAGCATGCCGGAAAAATAACGAAACTTTTTAAATTTAAAAAGAACAACTAGAGCCCTCTATTGAAACCAATATATAATCTGAAAGCTGTATATCTCCTCTATAAAACGAGACCACCATCATTTAAAATCGATCAAAGGATTGTCAAGTTATGCTGCTTAAAGTGCTAGTACCTTTCGTCACCTCGTCACAAAAACACGATGGAACAAAGAGCTAATATTAAACTTTGTTTCAAGCTGGGTAAAACGTTTACAGAAATATTTGAATTGATGAAAAAAGTTTATGGTAATGACCCAGTACACGTATACTGGTGTGGTATAAGTGATTCCAGGACGGTCATGATGCTTTGAAAGGCGACCCAAAGCCACGCTGGCCAAAGAAACAAAAATCGCGTGAAACGATCATCTATGATGCGAATTCTACTGTCCTGACAATGGATTTAACAAACGGAAAGTTGTGCTGGATTTATTCCTCGCACTTTAAATGAGGACCAAGAAACTGCCGAGAAAACAAAGTTCTGTCCTTTAGCATCCTCCGATTTCGCCAGATTTCTTGTTCCCTAAACCCAAACTAATCATGAAAGGAACATTTTATGACGGTGTTACACTAGTCCAAGGAGTCGTGACGAGGGTGATTGAGGAAATTCCGGAAAACGACATAAAAAATCGATGTTAACATTGGTTGAACGTGAAGGGATGTAATAAACTTTAATGATTTTTGCAAAATAACTAACTTAAGTTTAATTTTTTTTTATTTAAAAGTTTCGTTTATTTTATTCGACATACTGTGTATCGTCTGATCTATCTGCCTATTTGTTCAGAGCAATTTAACCGACAATAAAACGAAATCTCAACTGGAGAGTAATGTAATCGGAAAAAAGAAACCAAGCTACAAAAAAAATGAGGTCGATTTAATGAGTCTCCTGGAACGGGATACATCTTGTTTTCTTCCTAATACGAATTTTTCGTCCGGTATAAATGTACGGTCGAGATAAAAACTCGGACAAAAAATCTAGGCTAAGAACGTTACAACCTTGTATATATAAAAAATGCTTTTCTACTGTTCTTTTTTTTGCTTTCTTTATTTATGATCGGTGTTTTTAAAATCAAGATCACTATAGGCAAGTTGTCTATAAAGAAACTAGAATTCGCGATGTATAAAATGAAAGAAAATGCAAGAAGCGCGTTGATAAATATCGGGTCTTACAACAAGGGTTTTTTTACAAGCAGTCAAAAAGCGTTAGTTAAATTTTGTCATAGAAAAAATTATATTACTCTCAATATAGAATAATGTGTATATTATACTGGGCCAAAAAAATCGACCAATTTTTTTTTAAAGGATATCAAAAATATTATTTGTAATGCAAAAAAAAACGTATTGTGAACGTTAGAGCCCTTAATACATATATTAAGTCGTGTATCACTATCAGTTCCAGTTTTATTGCAATCGAATCTTTCGTCCAAAACTCCTAAACCATCAATTTGAAGGGAATTGAATTCTCTACAAAAAGGTCTGATTATAAATTTATGCCAAACAAGCCGTTTCCATGTAATCGAGCCTTGAACATTGATCTGTTTTTACAATTTTACTTTTCAAATTTGAAATGTAACCAATGAACGAATCAATATTTTTAAAATACATGGAAACGGCTTGTTTGACGTAAATTTATAATGAGATCTTTTCTGTAGAGAATCCAATTCCCTTCAAGAATGCGTATTGCTCAAATTTTTCAAATTGATAGTTTAGGAGTTCTGGACCAAAGATGCGATTGTTATTAAACAAAAAAGTCGCTATGATACACTTCATAATATAAGTATTAAGAGTATTAACTTTCACAATATATTATTTTCGGTATCCTTAAAAAAAATAGTCGATTTTTTTGGCCCTAATGTATATGCACAGTATGTCCGAAAAATAAGGAAACTTTCTTTCTATCAAGCATCTAAACTTGAAGAGATTTACCACTAAACACGAAATCACTTTTTTTGAACTGCTCGACGCACGTTTCGCTAAATATGTTAGCATCATCAAGAGATGATTTAATCTAAATCTAAAACTAAACTATGTTCTATTTATATGAAAAACCCTACCTACTGAAGCGTGTAAAAGTCATGAACCGTGAAGTTTACTAAGCCTTACATTAATAATTGAAAAAGTTGACTGAACCGGATAGGTCCTTTATCTCGGTTCATGATTTTCTCACCTTTTTCTATTTTCTATTTCCTTACACTTTTAATTAGTCATAAATTCCTAATATCTATACTGTGGTAGTGTTCGATTGCATGTTGGGCAACATAAGATTTTTCATTTCTCCCATATCTAATGTGGGCAATATGTTCTTTATATCTTGTCAATATGGATCTTTTTGTTTGCCCAATATACCTTCGATCACAGTCTTGACAACTAATTTCGTAACTCCCCGACTTTTCACGTTGCTCTACTTTATCCTTTAGATTACCCAGAACTTCTCTTAATTTATTATATGGTTTGTACACAACCTAAATGTCTTTTTCAAAATTTTGTGTAGCCTTCTTGTTAATTGGGCATCAAATGGTAATACCATGAATTTCTTTGCGTTTTGATCCTTTTGAAAAGTCGTAGATTCTTTCAATAATTTTCTGAACTTATGTTTTCTAATTAATTTATCTACAATGTTCTTATTATAACCATTCACTTCAGATATCATTAAACAGGATCATTAAACTCAAAGAGATTCACCACTAAACACCAAATCACTTTTTTTTAATTTCTCGACGCGCGTTTCGCCAACCATATTAGCATCATCAGGATCAACTTTACCAATCTCTTTAATAAGTTTATTACTTTTCTCTATTACTTTTCTCTTTCTATTCTCTTTATTAAAACCGTCCTTTCTTCTTTTTCTTCCAGTAATGTCCTCTGTTAGTAGTCGACTGACCCAAAACGAAGTTAAATTTTCTCTTCATCGTGTAATATTTAAAAAAAGCAATACATTGTCTCAAAACAAAAATCTCACGCAATTATTTAACAAAAGCACACTTTCATTTGACGATAAATCATCTAAACTGAAACAGAGTCCGCTTGCTCTTGTTACAAATTCGAATTATGCAATGTACCTTTCTAAAAATTAATTAAGCGAAGATTATATCCGTTTTCGCATATAGATGTTTTTGATTATATTTTTATGTATCTAAATTAATGTTGACGCAATATTTATATCGAATAAAGATCGGGAATTGTTTATTTAAAAGATTATGGTAAAGGGTATGAAAAAAGTTTTGCTGTGAGGCTCCAACGTATTAGGTGTGTCCATGAGCAATGTCGGTTTTGATTGATACTGTACAAAATTTTATTTTATTTAACTGTTAATACGATTTTAATCTGTAGAACATATTAAATTCCTAGGGTTAAGGTGGACAGAGCATGTTGTGGACACCAGCGAGGAAAGGCCAGATCGAAACAATAATGTACAAAATGATTCAATATGTTTTCTGAAGAGGAAGAAGGAAGAGAATCACAGAAGAAGAGGCCAAGGCCCAAAAGGTCTATTGCACCATATATATATATATATATATATATATATATATATATATATATATATATATATATATATATATATATATATATATATATATGTGTGTGTGTGTGTGTGTGTGTGAGTGTGTGTGTGTGTGTGTGTGTGTGTGTGGTAAAAATGCAAGGGGTTATTCCTTGTCCTATTCTAAGAATATTTTATTCTATGATGATTTTTGAAAAACCCCTTTGTTTCGAAGATACAGGGCGAACAAAATTTGCGACAACCATATTCTATATTTGTTGAAATCATTAATGTAAATAAAAGTAGGGTGTACGTCAATGAGTTTATCAAGTACAATTTTTTTTTTTTCGATCTCGATCACTTGGAACGGCTGTTTTATCTAGTAAGTGGATTTCATCGGTTGCATTTGTTTTCATAGATTGAGTGACGTTTGGCTGTTTGACGTGTCTTAAATAGTGAGTGAAGTCCTCTATCATAATGTATACAAACGCCGAGATGACTGACATGCACTTCATGTATGGACTTGCTGATGGCAATGCATTACAAGCTAGGTGATTGTACAGTGAACGATTTCCAGCCCGTAATGTCCCTGACCGAAAAATCTTCGAAAACATTGATCGACGTCTTCGTGAAACAGGCACATTGAAACGAACTGAAGGGTCAGGAAGATCACTGACTGTAAGAACGGTACAATTGGAACAGAATGTGCTGGACATGATAACGGAAGAGCCTGGTAGTTTTACGCCAAAAATTGCAAATACTTTGAATGTGAATCACTGGGCAGTTTGGAAAATTCATAAGGACAATTTGTTGTGTCCATACTACATTCAGCGCGTTCAGGCACTACTACCTGTTGATTTGCCTCCACGTATTGCATTATGTCAATGGATATTGCAAACTTCACTTCGCATCCCTCTATTCCTGACACAAATTCTTTTCACTGATGAAGCCACTTTCACAAGAAACGCAATAAGGAATTTTCATAATAACCATGTGTGGGCAGATGAAAATCCGCATGAGCTATGCGAAGATAGTTTTCAATATCTGATCCACTGTAAGATGAAGGCCTCCCCAGCATCCTTTTAACTCGCGCAGTCCTGACCTTTCCTCTGCCATTCGGGTCCAATATACATGATGATGTCATCGATCCACATCGTGTTTTAGGTCTTCTTCATGGACGCTTATGATCAAGCGGTATCCATCCCAGGATTGTCTTGGTCCATCTGTCGTCACATCGCCTCTGCCCACCTTCATCTCAATTCTTTCACCTTTGCAATGATGTCACATACTTTCGTCGGTTCTCTGATCCATGTGCTGGTCTTTCTGTCCTGCTTTGTAATGACAAGCATGCACCTTTCCTTACCCTTACCTATACCTTTCCTGTCCTATTCGAAGTCTTTGAATTGATTGTGACGTGAGTGTCCATGTTTCACTTCCGTATGTCAGAACAGGTGATCAAAAACTTTTCTCTTAAGACAAAGTGGGAGTTTGTTCTTAAACACTATGTTGAGCCTGTCAAATACCTGCCAGCCACACTTAACTCGCCGTTCCACTTTCCGGGCAGTATCACCCTCCATTGAAATTATTTGCCCAATATATATGTAGTGGTCTACCACCTCTAAGTCGCTTCCTAAAATAGATATTCTTCTGTTTTCAGTAAATTTGTTGAACATAACCTGATTCTTTTTCAGGTTTATTTTCAAGTCAAATCGGAAGAACCATTGTTCAACCCCAACCCCAGTTCGGGGGAACACATATAAGAGCTGAAAAAGGAGGGATCCTTTTGCAGCTCTTCTATGTGTTTTTGTAGTTCATCTGGGTTTTGTGACAAGAGAACGATATCATCTGCAAATCTAAGCTGGCTTAAGTATGCACCACTTATTTTTATTCCATCCTATTCCCAATCCAGATTACGGAATTCCTCTTCAAGGCCGGAGGAGAAAATTACAGGGGATATTGAGTCACCCTGCCATACACCCCGTTCTATATTGATTTTAACTTTAAGATCATTCATGTGAACTGTCGCTGAAGCTTCATCATACAAGAATTTCAGTAGGTTTACATAGGCTCTGTCTGTCCCTTGGTTATGCAATGCATCTATTATGGTTTGCTTGGATATTAAGTCAAATGCATTTCCATAGTCAATAAAAGCCAAGCACAGTGGCATATTCCCTTGTTTTCTTCTAGTGTTTTTTTGCACTATCTGCATGTTCAACCGACGCGTTTGTTCAACGTTCAACGACTCGTACTCGCCTCTGCCAAAAAGAGTCCCTGCATTCCTCATTGTACGCCGTTTTTTCAATAAATTAATTGCCTCATTGGAGATTTCATACTGTTCTGTTATTTCCACCTCATCTGGGTCTTGCAACACATCAAAGCGGTTCGACAAAGCAATCGAAAAATCGCTGCCCCTCTGAAGGAACTTCCCAGAATCTACTTTGCCTTTCTTCGATCTTATCATTCCTGTACGTTCTCTTCGACAGTTTATCCTAACCTTTGCTCGTACCATCCTATGGTCAGTTGCGACATTAAAACGGTTAAGGACAGTACAATTACAAAATGTTATTTTATCGTTTGACATGATGTAGTCAATTTCACTTGTGAGACCAGTTGGACTTTTCCATGTCCATTTTCTGCTCATTTTTTTCTTATAAAACGAGGTCATAATACACAGTTCTTGTCCTTCCGCAAAATCAACCAATCTGTCCCCTCGATTGTCCCGCTCACCACTTCCATATGGGCCAGTTGCATTTTCACTTGTTCTTGTTTTTCTAGTCTAGCATTAAAGTCGCCCATTAGAATTTTGTACCGGCATTTCTCGTTAGCTGGAAGCTGGGTAACATCATCATAAAATATCTCAATTTCCTCATCACCATAGCTTATAGTTGATACATAAGCTTGGACGATTTGAAGCTTAAACTTTTTATTCAGTTGAATGACGCATTGGGCTAGTCGGTCAGATATACTTTGAAATTTTACGACACTGTCCTTCAACTTTCTGTTAATGAGGAATCCAATTCCACCACATCGTCAATTCTCCGTACTCCGAGTGTAAAGTATGTTTGATTTGTTTCCAGTTTGATTAGCTCTTCGCCCTTTCTTCGTGTTTCACCTAGCCCTATGTATGTTGTCAAGCTCAATCAATAGTTCTTGCAGTCGTTGATCCGTTTTCATTGTCCGAATATTAAACGTTGCATTGTCCAAAGTCCACTGGCAGCCTGATCTAACCCGGCGATTCTTAGCACCTTTAGCCTTGGGGTAGGTCTTCCCGCTGCCGTAGATAGTTGCCCCTTGGCCTCCGGGGCCATGTTTGAAATTGTAAAGCCATGTTGGGTGGTTGGTGTATATATATATATATATATATATATATATACAGTGAAATTTTTTACACCTGACATAGGCCAACTTTTTTATTTGAAGTGATAGTTTAGTACTAGTATCAAGTGCAAACTTTTAGGAATTAACTTGACTAAGAACGTGTTACTTTGGTTTTTAAGAAACACCGCACGAAAAACTCTAAAGGTGTGAGGTCAGACGACCTAGCAGGCCACTTAACTGAACCCGTACTTCCTATCCATCTTTCTAGCAGCAATTATAGAAGATAACCCCGCACATTTCGCGTAACATGAGGTGATGTCTCATTTTACACGTTAAAGAGTCGAAAAAGGACGAAAACTTCAAGTACATCATTATTACTGGTGATGAGACCTGGTGTTTTCAATATGATCCAGAAACCGTGCGTCAAAGTTCCGAGTGAGCTCGACGCTAATCACTAATTTTTTCACCAAAAGTGGCATTTTACCATCAATTATTGACCATACTCGCCTGATGTGACTCCTTGCGACTTCTACCTGTTCCAAAAACTTAATTTGCGGATGAAAGGACCGCGTTATACCGACACTGAAGCCATTCAAAAGGTGTCGAGCACCATCCTGAAGGAAATACCTTTGGTCGAGCTCGAAAATTCATTCATCAACTTAATTGACCGTGCAAAACGTTGTATGGACACCCATGGAGGTTATTTTGAATAAACATAATGATTTCTGCCGAAAAAATAAATCTTCTTTGTGCATACTGCAAAATTTATGGTTCCAGGTTGCTTAAATATTTAATATTAAAGCAACTGCAACAACAATTAAATATTTTTCAATATACCACAAAATATGCAAAAGCGCATCCTCCAAATATGCAAACCCTGCGTGCTGTTAATTATCCCTTAAGCTGATCGATCAAAGGAAGTTGATTGTACGGAAATCGAGGCTCCAACTGATTCAGGAATCCATCGACCCAATACCATCATCACCAACAACAGCACGTTCTATTTTAAGTTCACCTTCACATTGAAAACGATATTATCGGCCGAGTTAGGATAATGGAGAATATCGGAAAAGAATTAGGCGTTGTCCGGGACGTCGTCTCCGTATACAGACACGCAAATTCAGGTGGCATTTTACCATCGCGCGTTGTTAAAAATAACACAGACTGCGCGGTTCGTTGTCTTAGCCGGCCTGAAGGAAATGAAAATCAACTTAGAATTTAACAGGAAGAAAACTGACCCGAGCAACCGCAATATTTTATCACTGCAAAATGGTAAATTTGTACATTAACTTAACTAATTTCGAGCTTATCCAACGAGGTATGACATTTAGAGTACGTAATCTTGCGCCTGAGATTATTTTCTAATACTTATATTCTCATGTCACAATTCTTTCTCATTTTACGTGACATATTAGTTTGATTTTAGTCACTATATTTATATTCGCTCTGCTTTTTATTTGGAGCAAACCGAAGGGACAATAATAAATTAGGGGCAACAACATACATAAATTAGGGACAACAATAAATAATTAATTGACATTAATTAAATTAAATGTCAACAGGTCCTGACGGTTCCCTTACATTCAGCTCGAGGCCGGCTGGTGACACCTATAAGACCTGAAATAGGTCCCCTACACACACACACACATATATATATATATATATATATATATATATATATATATATATATATATATATATATATATATATATATATATATATATATATACATATATATATATATATATATATATATATATATATATATATATATATATATTGGGTTTTTTCCGGGAGTACATCCGGTTGTCGAGTTGGTCCCTGTCGGGAGCTTGCCCCGAAGATGCCAAATGAGATTTTGGCGAAACGTCTGCAAGCTCTCGACAAGGACCAACTCGACAACCGGATGTACTCCCGGAAAAAACCCAATACATGTTTTTCCATCCGTGAAACAGTACGCACAAACATATCTACATATATATATATATATATATATATATATATATATATATATATATATATATATATATATATATATATATATATATATATATATATATATATAGATATCTATAGATATCTATAAATATCTATAGGGAACGGACGGAAATGTTAGCAAAATTATACTCAAAATGTCTCAAACAACAAGAAGTACCCAGCTTATGGAAAAATGCAGAAGTGATTCTTTTACATAAGAAAGGAGCACTTGAAGATTTAAAGAACTACCGTCCAATAAGCCTCCTATCAGTGGTGTACAAAGTTTTCACCAAGATAATTTCTAAAAGAATACTAAGAAAACTTAATGACGCACAATCAAGGGAGCAAGCAGGATTCAGAAGTGGATTCAGTACAATGGATCACATCCAGGTTCTACAGCAGGTCATAGAAAGACACAACGAATACACTATGCCACTGTGCTTGGCTTTTTATCGATTATGAAAAAGCATTTGATTCAATTTCAAAGTGGGCCATAATGGATGCACTGCTTAATCAAGATGTAGAGAAAGCCTATGTAAATCTACTAGGATCGATATATGATGAAGCTTCAGCGATAGTCCACTTTGACGATCTTGAGGTTGGAATAAATGTAGAGCAGGGCGTACGGCAGGGTTACGCAATATCGCCTCTTCTTTTCTCAGCCTACCTGGAAGAAGTGTTCCGTAATCTGGATTGGGAACAGGATGAAATAAGGAGTAATGGTGCATACTTAAATCATCTTAGATTCGCAGATGATATCGTTCTTCTTTCACAAGACTCAGAGGAGCTGCAAAGGGTTGGGGAACCATTTGGCTTAAAGATAAACCAGAAGAAGAGTCAGGTCTTGTTCAATAAATTTGCTGAGGACAAAAGGATTTCTATTTTAGGAGCGTATTTGGAAGTTGTGGATCACTATATATATCTTAGACAGAGGGTTTCAATGGAAGGGGATACCGTCCGGGAGGTGGAGCGACGCGTTAAATGTGGCTGACAGGCTCAACATAGTGTTTAAGAGCAAACTACCACTTTGCCTGAAAAGAAAAGCCTTTGATCAGTGTGTCCTGCCCATTATGACATACGGAAGTAAGACCTGGACGCTCACATCACAGTCAGTTCAAAAACTTCGAGTAGCACAGAGGGGAATAGAAAGATGTATGCTTGGCATTACTAGACGGGATAGAAAGACCTGCACATGGATCAGGCCATGTAGCGAGGCGATGGGACGAAAGATGGACCAGGGCGGTCCTATACTCGATACCGCTTGATCGCAAACGTCCACGGAGAAGACCGAAAACTCGACGGACGATGACATTATTAAGTATATTGGACCCGAATGGCAGATGAGAGCTCAGGACCGCGAGAGTTGGAAGCATCTTGAAGAGACCTTCATCCTGCAGTTAATTGATACGGGTTGATGATGATGATGATGACGATTTTTGCATTTTACTTAGCTATTCTTTACATCGTCAACAATTACTGAAAATAACAGGGGACTAAGTACGCAGCCTTGTCTTAGGCCTAATTCTATCTCAAACTCATGTGTGGATTCATCGTTATGTGCTCTTATTTTATTCTTGTTGTTGTTGTATAAGACCTTGATAATTTCTTTTACTTCCTCTTCTACTCCCCTTCTCTTTAAACTTTTCCAGACATCCCTTCTTTTTACTCTCTCGAATGCTTTTTTCAGGTCAATGAAACAAATCTGTATTTCGGTTTCTTTTCTTAAGATCTTGTGTGCTTCTACCCTTTCTAAAACCATGCTGCGGTTTGTCATGTTGCTTCTACTTTTTCTCTCAGCTATTCTCTCTCTATTATTCTGGTACATATTTTTCCAGGTAAATTTGTGTAATCCTTCTGTAGTTTTTATATTCCTTGATATCTCCTTTTTAAACCTATGCCAGTCTTTTGGTAGTTTCTTTTTGTTAGACTCTTATTTCTCGTGTCATATGAAGTCTTTAGTTTACCATAATGAAATCAATACACGAGATGAACTTGTACAAAAAATTCAATAAGCGGCCAATGTTATTAGAAATGAATAAATATCTTCTCAAATGTGAGGCACATCAACATCTATTGAATTAAATTTCAAAAAATTGTTATTTTTAATATTATATATATATATATATATATATATATATATATATATATATATATATATATATATATATATATATATATATATATATTATTTTTTTATTCGTTCATAAATATAAATCCTTTTTGGGTAGAAACAGTTTAAAGTTTTCCGCGAATGAATAAGGCGTTTCAGGAAAGAAAATGAAATACTACGAAGCCATATCTGGAAAATATGGTGTTTGAATGATCGCGCTGTTGAGTTTTTGTCCAAACAGTATCGGACATAGAAATGACAAATGAAATCTGATATTTTTCCCCAAATTACTACTGGGGTTTCCACAACGTTTCGGCAGTATTTAGATTGCAGATTCGAGCGAGAAGAACCTTATTCACTTGATTCACCGACCCCAAGTTGTACAGATTAAGCTTGAATTAAAGTGCTTTTAGTAATGACGTAAAAATAGAAATTGTACCATCCTACTCAGCTGGAATATAAATAAATCATTTAACTCAATTGGTAAATTGACAAAAATTATCTACATGATTTTATTGGCTATAATTTTACAACAATCATCTAGATGCAATCTAATAATACCTTTAAATTTCATGTATTATAACGAGTGTCATAAGACACTATATATTCCATTTTCTCGATACAAACATACCTAAACCGAAAAAAAGTAACACATCTCTAATAATCTTTTAGAATAACACTTCATTAAGTCTAAATTACTAATTCACTTCATTACTAATTCGACATTAACATCATCATCAATATATATATATATATATATATATATATATATATATATATATATATATATATATATATATATATATATATATATATATATATCTACAGGGTGTTAGGTAAACATGCGGCAAAAATGCAAGGGGTTGTTCCTTGTCGTGTTCTAAGAATATTTTGTCCTAAGATGATTTTTGAAAAACCCCTTTGTTTCTAAGATACAGGGCGAACAAAATTTGCGACAACCATATTCGATATCAGTTGAAATCATTAATGTAAATAAAAGTAGGGTGTACGTCAATGAGTTTATCAAGTACAAACATTTTTTTTTCGATCTCGATCACTTGGAACGGCTGTTTTATCTAGTAAGTGGATTTCATCGGTCGCATTTGTTTACATATATTGAGTGACGTTTGGCTGTTTGACGCGTCTTAAATAGTGAGTGAAGTCCTCTATCATAATGTATACAAATATCGAGATGACTGACATGCACTTCATGAATGGACATGCTGATTGCAATGCATTACAAGCTAGGCGATTGTACAGTGAACGATTTCCAACCCGTAATGTCCCTGACCGAAAAATCTTCGAAAGCATTCATCGACGTCTTCGTGAAACAGGCACATTGAAACGAACTGAAGGGTCAGGAAGATCAGTGACTGTAAGAACGGTACAATTGGAACAGAATGTGCTGGACATGATAGCGGAAGAGCCTGGTAGTTCTACGCGAAAAATTGCAAATACTTTGAATGTGAGTCACTGGACAGTTTGGAAAATGCTTAAGAACAATTTGTTGTCTCCATACCACATTCAACGCGTTCAGGCACTACTACCTGTTGATTTTTCTCCACGTATTGCATTATGTCAATGGATATTGCAAACTTTACTTCGCATCCCTCTATTCCTGACATAAATTCTTTTCACCGATGAAGCCACTTTCGCAAGAAACGCAATAAGGAATTTTCATAATAACAACGCTGCCTGAGTTTCTGGAAGATGTACCATTGGCAACAAGGTATGAAATGTGGTTTATGCACGATGGTGCATCACCACATTTCAGTTTGGTTGCTCGTGATTTTTTAACAGCAGCATACGGATATCGCTGGATTGATCGAAGTGGGCCACACGCATAGCCTGCTCGATCCCCGGACTTAAAACCCCTGGATTATTTCTTCTGGGGATATCTGAAGTCATTAGTTTACGCGACTCCATTGAAGAATTTGGATGATTTGCGAAATCGGATAATTGCTGGGTGTACCTCAATTAGAAACGACCCTGGTGTGTTTGAAAGAGTTCGGCAGTCAATGGCGAGAAGATTGAATGCTTGTATCAAGGCTGGAGGAAGTCATTTCGAACATTCATTGTAGATTGAGCAACTTTACATGTACTTTTTGATAATAAAATGTTAATGTCGTAAATTTTGTTCACCCTGTATGTTCCAAACAAAGGGGTTCTTCAAAAATCATCATACAACAAAATATTCTTAGAATAAGGCAAGGAATAACCCTTTTAATGTATATACATACATATATATATATATATATATATATATATATATATATATATATATATATATATATATATATATATATATATATATATCTGTGTGTGTGCGAGTGTGTGTGTGCGAGTGTGTGTGTGCGAGCGAGTGTGTGTGTGTGTGTGTGTGTGTGTGTGTGTGTGTGTGTGTGTGTGTGTGTGTGTGTGTGTGTGTGTGTGTGTGTGTGTGTGTGTGTGTGTGTGTGTGTGTGTGTGTGTGTGTGTGTGTGTGTGTCTGTGTGTGTGTTAGTTCGTTTAGTTTAGTTCATAGTATTAGACTATTAGTCTGGGAGTACATCCGATCGTTTGCCTTCCGTTTGTTGGGAACGTGCAGATGTTTCGCCAAGGTCACACTTGGCATTCTTGTCATAAAAACTAATAAAAGTTTTTTCAGTTTTCAGACAACAGTTGACCTGGCTTGGCCCCGATCGTCTCTCCCAACTGCTTTCCTTGCGTTCGTCTGGAACTCGGCTGATGACGGCGGAAAGGTTAGAAACCGGTCCCGAGAGACACGTGACGTCGTATGGTAGACAGTTGGGCGAAGGCGATCGGTGGCACCACATGGAGAAAGGGTGAAAGATTTGTGTAATAGTTCCCTCCACGGCTCCGTTACGCTACCTTGTGGGCATATATATATATATATATATATATATATATATATATATATATATATATCCCCGTTTGTATCCTGTTGAGAACGTGCAGACGTTTCGCCAAGGTCAGCTTGTATGTAGTCTATCATCAGCTGTCGCCTTCGCGTCAAGAGAAGTATCTCCCTCAGCATACATTTTTCCAATGGTTCTCCAATTCATTTATTCCATCTGTGTCATTCATGTGTCATCAAGTCTTTCAAAATACTCATTTACGGCTGCTATAACTTTTTCAGTTAATAAAAACGCTTGCCAGGTAGGATTTTTTTAGGTTTGTGAACAGATGAAAGTTAGAGGAGGCCAGATATGGTGAATATGGTGGATACTCCAATAATTCGTGGTGTAACTTCTTCAATTTGGCTATTGCCAGGAACACCTCTGTGAGTGGGCGCATTTACTTAACGAAAAATGATTTTTTTCTTCATTAAACCAGATCTTTTGTCACAAATTTTTGCATCCAATTGGTTCAAAAGGTTTAAGTAACACTGTCCTGTTATTGTTTTACCGGTTTGAAGGCAATCTATTAACAAAATTCCTTTTGCATCCCAAAAAAATGGTTCCATAACCTTTTGGTCGATTTTGACCAGTTTGGTTGTTTCCTAGCTGAACAAACCGAGCTCAGTTCACTCTGTGGTTTATTGTTGCAGTTCAGGATTAAGTTTCATCCACAATTAAAAAACGACGTTTAAAATCTATTATATTCTTTCGAAAAAGATCCAAATGTTAGTTAGAAAGTTTCACTCGAAGTCGTTTTTGATCAGATCTTGCACACAGCTCTCTCAAGCCCAATTCCTTTTTCAAAATATGAAACACCCGTTCTGTTGCGATGTTCATGGCCTTAGGAATTTCACTAAAAGTCAATTGTCTGTCATCCATTACCATATCATGTATAGAATTAATTATTTGTTCAGTAGTTACACTTATTGGACGGCCAGACCGAGGATCCTAAATCCAGGCTTGTACAACCACGTTGAAACTTGCCTGCCCACTAACAAACCATTGTTTTTAAGAAGCAGACTCTCTTAATACATGTACCATTTCACTATGATTTTCCGTTGCCTTTAAACCTTTTTCTACAAAGAATTTAATCACTGCACGATTTTCAATATTTTCCATTTTAAAATATAACGCTGATTAGTTTAAACTGTTGTTTTTGCACGAATGAATTGACAGGTCGACTTGAAACTTCACATATTTTCATATAAAGGGTGAAACTTCAAAATGTAGTAGATTATATAGTTCTTTTACTGCTCTTTGAGTGCGGCTCCGCGAAATTTTCAATAAGACTAGTAGTTGTTTTATATCCTGATCCAGGTTAATTAAACTCTTTTCCAATAATCTAATTTGTAATTGGAACAAATATTAAAACACTAAAAAAGGATAACCTAATTATGCGTGTATTTTTTTTTGAAAATTCTATGGCGTGTCTAGCATTTCGACATTGTGTGTAGTATAACTTTGTTTTCAGATAAAAAGAAAAAAGGAAACCTTGTTTATTATTTGTCTTCATCGTTGTGCATCTGGTTTCCCTTTCTCAACTGTCGGTTTATAAATATATCCAGAAAAAGATCTGATTCCAGATCTGCGGCGCATGAGGTTTACTCGATGCAAATATTTACCACGAAAATTCTGACCTGGATATTATAAATAAATATATATATATATATATATATATATATATATATATATATATATATATATATATATATATATATATATGTATATATATATATATATATATATATATATATATATATATATATATATATATATATAAATATAAATATATATATATATATATATATATATATATATATATATATATATATATATATATATTTATATATATATATATATATATATATATATATATATATATATATATATATATATATGTATATATATATATATATATATATATATATATATATATATATATATATATATATATATAAATATAAATATATATATATATATATATATATATATATATATATATATATATATATATATATATATATATATATATATTTATATATATATATATATATATATATATATATATATATATATATATATATATATATATATATATATATATATATATATATATATATAAATATAAATATAAGTTGTTTTTAAGAGCATTCCACAAAAATATTGGTTGGAACCATTAGATTTTTGGAATTCTAATGACCCAGACCAAAGGAAAAAGATCCAAACCAAAGTGATAAACGTCATATTGACCCTGGTCAAGCCAGGTTCTATATTGGTGCTGCCCAACTATGAGTCTCTACCACTGTATGAGGAAGCATCAACGCTACGTCAGACATATCCCACAATAAAATACATGGATGAACTGTTGAATTGTTCAACAGAACAAAGATCTTTCTCTTACAGAGTGTTAGGTAAACATGCGGCAAAAATTAAAGGGGTTATTCCTTGACTTATTCTAAGAATATTTTGTTGTATGATGATGTTTGAAAACCCCCTTTGTTTCGAAGATACAGGGTAAACAAAATTTACGACATTAACAACATTTTATTATCAAAAAGTACATGTAAAGTTGCTCAATCTACAATAAATGTTCGAAATGACTTCCTCCAGCCTTGATACAAGCATTCAATCTTCTCGCCATTGACTGCCGAACTCTTTCAAACACAATAGGGTCGTTTCTAATTGAGGTACACCCAGCAATTATCCGATTTCGCAAATCATCCAAATTCTTCAATGGAGTCGCGTAAACTAATGACTTCAGATATCCCCAGAAGAAATAATCCAGGGGTTTTAAGTCCGGGGATCGAGCAGGCTATGCGTGTGGCCCACTTCGATCAATCCAGCGATATCCGTATGTTGCTGTTAAAAAATCACGAGCAACCAAACTGAAATGTGGTGATGCACCACCCAAACATTCAACGAGAACTGATGTTGAAAACGATCTTCGCATACCTCATGCGGATTTTCATCTGCCCACACATGGTTATTATGAAAATTCCTTATTGCGTTTCTTGCGAAAGTGGCTTCATCGGTGAATAGAATTTGTGTCAGGAATAGAGGGATGCGAAGTAAAGTTTGCAATATCCAGTGACATAATGGAATACGTGGAGGAAAATCAACAGGTAGTAGTGCCTGAACGCGTTGAATGTGGTATGGAATACAACAAATTGTCCCTAAGAATTTTCCAAACTGTCCAGTGACTCAGATTCAAAGTATTTGCAATTTTTCACTTAGAACTACCAGGGTCTTCCGCTATCATGTCCAGCACATTCTGTTCCAGTTGTACCGTTCTTACAGTTAGTGATCTTCCTGACCCTTCAGTTCGTTTCAATGGGCCTGTTTCACGAAGACGTCGATGAATGTTTTCGAAGATTTTTCGGTCGGAGACATTATGAGCTGGAAATCGTTCACTGTACAATCGGCTAGCTTGTAATGCATTGCCATCAGCAAGTCCATACATGAAGTGCATGTCAGTCATCTCGGCGTTTGTATACATTATTATAGAGGACTTCACTCACTATTTAAGACACGTCAAACAGCCAAACGTCACTCAATCTATGTAAACAAATGCGACCGATGAAATCCTCTTACTAGATAAAACAGCCGTTCCAAGTGATCGAGATCGAAAAAAAAATTTTGTACTTGATAAACTCATTGACGTACACCCTACTTTTATTTACATTAATGATTTCAACTAATATCGAATATGGTTGTCGCAAATTTTGTTCGCCCTGTATCTTCGAAACAAAGGGGTTTTTCAAAAATCATCATAGGACAAAATATTCTTAGAATTGGACAAGGAATAACCCCTGCCGCATGTTTACTTACTATTTAAGCGATATCTTACATTAGTTCTGGTTATTAAAATGTTGACCTATGGCGGCGCATCGAGTAAATCTTAAATTTTCCCGATAGGAAACATCCGGCATTACTCAAAAGATAATACGTACATGTATTTATGATACACACAAAGAGGTCGTTGTTGTTCATACGGTACAGTTGTTAAATTCAATGGAATGTATGTCTAAATGCAGTGGAGCGCCTTTTGATAAACGTAAGTACAGTCACGGCCAAAACTATTGACTACGCGTGTTATTGATGCTCGCTCGACAAAAATATTACCTGGAATCCCTTATTTTGTATATTGCAATTCAGTACATCTGTTTATTAGTTTTTTTTTCAGTTTTTATAAATAATCTTTTTCTTTCAATTATATACCAGGTGTCCCATTAAGGATGGATCACGGCCGTATCTTGAAAACTATTTAGAGAAAACTTCGAGAAAACCAAGAAATCAAACAATACACAGATATACATAGCGATATGAGAAAAAGAATACTTAAGTTTTACGGACACATCAAGCGGATGAATCCGAGTAGGCTAACTAGACAAATAGTCGAATTTTATGAAAATAGGAGTAGAGCTAAAGTAGAAATAATTAAATGGATTGCGGCAATTAAAGAGGACCTAAGATCAGCAAATATTACACAAAGTGAAATTCAGGATAGAGGCTGTTTCAGACACAAGGTTAAGGTTTGGAAGGTTGGCCAGAGAGAAAAATGTAGGAAGACTGGAACAACTTGGTCTGACGAAAGGAAAAAAGCTCATAGCGATAGAATGAAATTAGTATGGGCGCAAAGGAAGGCTAACAACAAAAAACGCCTCTAATTGTACTTCGCGTGGTCCACCAGGGCCCATACGTGAATAATAATAAATTGGCACATATTAGTTAAAAAATTCAAATAATTAATTGTTTAATTGATATTGGTAGGTTTTTAAATGTAAGTTTGTATTTTTTTTTTATAAAAGTAATTTTTATTTTAGACTTTCGGTCAAAACAATAAGGTTAACTAATAGGTTAATTAATTAATTAATTAGGTTAATTAATTAATTAGGTTCAAAACAATTAGGTTATAATAAAAAACAAAAAAGGTGGAAGAATTGTTAAATATGTCAAAAGTCAAACATGTCATTTAAAAATTTTATAAAAAATTGACACATATTAGTTAAAAAATTCAAAAAATTAATTGTTAATATAAGTTTGTATTTTTTTTTTATAAAAGTAATTTTTATACGTAAATATAACAATAACAAATTAAAACCTATTTACACTGACCGAAAGTCCCAATAAATAAAATAATTCATTATAATTCAACATAAAAAATGAAAGTTTCTTAGTTTAAATACATTACTAGTCGCATGGGTAACAAGATTATTTTTTTTACTAATCTGTTTTTAATCAATCAATTAATCAATTTTTAATCAATTTGGTCCAGATTTTGGTAGAATGGTCTATATTTTCTTTTCTGTAGTATGCGTAGAATACTTTCAACAAAAAAGCAACTAGCTTTTGTTTTACTGGTATAGTGCGTTTCAAGATGTATCGTTGACCGATTGGCTGCAATAAACTCCTAACAACCCCTGCCATAACGAAACCCGGCAAAGTTGCAATAAACGTAAACAGAGCCGGACCTAATAAAATAACAGGTAAAAAGATAAAATTAATTTTATACCTGGTTTGGTAGTTTCGAAATATTTTAGCTTAGTTCGCATTATCTTCTTAAATAGTGCAGTTTTATAATTTCGATCGTATTTTTTGTTATTTCAAATGTGCTAAAACTATGGCGTTCTTGGCAAGATAATGATGATTGTGCGTCCTGTAGTACTAATTTTAAAAGAAAACATTTATCGCTTGATGCTAAGCAATTTGTTGTATGTTTCTTTATTGAATAGGGGGATTAATGCAAATGCAGCCGCAGCAGAAACGTCTTCATTAACGAAAACTGCGCTGTCTACCGTTAAAAATATTGTGTCGAAGCCAATTAAAGCAAAAAAAGTTCGTAGTGATTCTGAATATGAAGCGTATGAAGAACAAACTGTGCCAATATTGCATTCATTGCAACAGCGACCAAGGAAAGATGAAACCAACATTCTTTGCAGCAGAACAGGGGGGAATATTATCTCAAATGAGTTTTGCAGATCAGATCATTGCGACGATGGCGCAACACATGAGATGCTAGCAAAAGAATGAGTAGATATATCAAGAAAATGTCAAACCAAAGACCCAGCGAACAATGAAAAAATAATTTCAATTTTACATGCTGGTTTCGAAGATGGATGGGTTCCAAATAGTTTACGGTTGTCCTTCAAAAAAATATTAAACATTCATCTTTGGACTACCATAACGACATCACAGCAAAACTTTTTGAAGATTGGTTTATAAATGGCCTTTTGCCCAATGTGCCTAAGGAAAGCGTAATTGTAGTGTACAATGCTCGTTATCATAAACGCCAAAAAAAAAGTTCCTAATGCAAATAACACTAAATTGGAAATTCAGAATTATCAGTTTTACGCCTTCCCCCGTATTACTGTATTTTTAATCCAATGGAGCATATGTGGCATCAGGAAAAATCCAATGTTAGAGCAAAAAACATTTCTCAGACTCTAAGAGCAAGTGCTGCAAGATTAATTAAGAAGGTTGTAGATAGTATTCCCGAAGAAAGTTGGATAAATTCGATTAACTATGTTATTAGAAGTAGAAGATTCCTATGTATCACTTACTAATAATATAGAATCACTTATTATTAATGTAGATCAAAGTGACAGTGAGAGCGAAACCGAATTAAATGTATAATTCAATTTAAGTTATAATTTTTTTAAACCAAACCACTCCCGCTCTGGCGCCCTTTAAGAAACCAGGAATATTTTTATTGAGATTTGTTAGGACAATTAACATTTTGCCGAAGGTCAACGAAATATCTTGAAACGGACTATACTCAAATCTGAATTTTTCACTGTTAACATTACCATATCCGCCATATTCGCCCTATTTAGCTTCCAGTTATTTAAAAATTAACCGTAAAAACCGAAGAACGAATTTTAAAGAGATAATGCCAGTAATCATAATATTAGCTTTAATTTTGTCGTTTCGGTCTAGTGGTTTTTCTAGCTGTGCTTGTTAATAACTCATTCTCTTCTCATTTTATTCAATAAAATGTGCAAGACTTGAAATATTTTAATGAAAACCAGACTGTTACGTAAAAATTCCGCGGGACCGAGAAATAAATGCGTCTGGGTAAAGAGAGAAAGGTCCGCATTGTATCTTAATTTCAATTATCGTGTTGAAACTCGTGTTTTTTGCTATTGAAAAATTTTAAATTAATTATGCATCGTAATATACGGGGTGTAAGGAAAAAGACTTTCGTTAAATGTAACCAACGATTCTTTTTCCCATTCTGAACAAAAAGTTTCCTCCAAACTTGTATGCGAATGATGACCATTTCCCTGGAAAACAGAATCCAAAGATGGCTGTTTAATATTTTTGGAGGACAACCTTAAACAATTTAGAACCCATCCATCCTCGGAACCAGCATGTAAAATTGTAATTCTTCTTCCCTTGTTTGCTGGGGCTTTGGTTTGGCATTTTCTTGATGTATCTACTCATTCTTTTGCTGGCGTTTCATGCGTATCGAACCATGTTTCATCAAGGTAGATAATGGGACGATTTTCTAATCAGTATTATTTCATAGAGTTTAAGTAATCAAATCCCCATCGTCGCAATTGTTGTGATTCCATTAATGTTTGTCTTTTATTAATGGTCCGATATGCAAAACCCATTTGAGATAATATTCTCCGGAGGTTAGTTCTGCTGCAAAGAATGTTGGTTTCATCTTTCCTTCGTCGCTGTTGCAATGAATGCAATGCAGGCACAGTTTGCTTCTCAAACATAGCATAAATTTTGCTTCGAATTAAGTCTTTGTCGCTTTCGTCAACACATTTGTTTTTACCAGAATCACTATGGTCTTTTTTGGCTTTAATTGGCTTGGTCACAATATCTTTAACTGTATACAACGGAGTTTTCGTTAATGAAGACGTTTCTGCTGCGGCTACATTTACATTAAGCCCCGTATTCAATAAAGAAACATACATATTTTTAACAATTTGCTTAGCATCGGGCGATAAACGTTTTCTTTTAAAATTAGCACTATCGGAGACACAATGATCATTATCAACGCCACATTTTTAGAGAATTTGGAATAAAAAAAAGATCGAAATTATAGAACTGCACTGTTTAAGAAAATAATGCGAACCAAACTAAAATATTTCGAAACTACTACACCAGATATAAAATTTATTTTATCTGTTTACCTGCTATTTTATTAGACCCAGTCCTGTTTACGGTTCTTGCAACTATGGGTTTCATTACGTCAGGGGTTGTTAAGAGTTTATTGCAGCCCATCGGTCAACGATATACCTTGAAACGAATTATAATGCTCATCCTCTATATTCGCCTGATTTCGCTCCGTGGAACGTCTGACTATTCCCAGAACAAAAATTGCTAGTGAAAGGAAACCGTTTTTGCATAAGTTGTACGTTTAAAACCTCTGTCTCCAAAGTGTTTATTATTTTTCCAGCCCATTTAGGAAAACAAAACGAAAAACAGACAGAAGTATTTCGAATTGGCTTATAAACAGATCCAGCGAAATATCATACGAACAAATCTATTTTTAAGATGTGGATGTTGCAAAGCCTGGAGACCTCTCCGGAGATTCAATTCCATAACATTCTTGAAATAGTGTTTGTGAAGGCGACACTTTTTAAGCGTCATACAAGGAGAATTGAAGAATTAATATTTCCAGCGCAGAAGGAAAGAGCTGAGGCGATAAAAATAATTTTATTTTTTCAACATAATTCCCTAAAAGATTAATATGTTCGGTTTAGTAAAGATGAAGGCTTCTTTTTTTTCGAAAACTCGACGCACTTTTTCCCGCATTTTTTTATTGCTTCAAGAACTTTCTGTAAAAAATCCGCATAATATTGTGATGGTATGTCACTTAATTCTTGAAACTCTATCCGCAATAATGTTTATAACATTTCTACGCCTTTTTTATAGAACGATTTCTCGTTGTTTTTAAAACATCTTTCAGTTTTTGCAATTACCTCTTCATTTGGACGCAATAACTTTCCAACGAGCATTTTTTTGAGGTATGAGATCAGGATATAGTCGCTGGGGACCAGATCCAGGAGAATATGGTGGATAAGGAGGCAATCCATGCAATTTAGCCACCGTTGACTATGATTTGCGGCACGATGCATTGTTTTGGTGAACCAGCACTTTTTTTGTTCAGTTGGAGCCTTTTTTGCGAACTCATCCTTCAAATGCACTAATATCATGTTCGCTATTTCTGAAGATAATCGATGAACAATATAGGATGCGCATCCCAAAATATAGAGGCCATAACCTTGCCTGCCGATAGTTGTGTTTTTGGTCGCTTTGGAAGTCTGTCACCAGCTGTTGTCGACTCAGCTAACTGTCGATTTAACTCCGGAGTATAGTAATGGATCCATCCTTTCTTTTCATCCTTTTTATTTCGCTTAAATAACTCCAAACATTGAAAAAAAAAAAGAATACACCAAAAAAAGAGATAACAACATGGAAACTAGCATAGAACAGACCAAGATGGCGATCCAGACTCTGATGGAGTCCCCAAGTAGAAGCAGATATAAGAACATTGAGTACAAAGGAATGAAGAGAACAGATCGCAGTTAGGAAGATCTGGGAAACAAGTGTTGAGAAAGCGATGAATCGCCCACAATTATGAGAAAGGCAACAAGAAGAAATGTGGAGTAATCCACCACATTAAAAGGATTTGAAGAGTTTCTTATACATGAAACAGCTATAGTTTCATCAAGAAATATATTATCTGCTAATAATATCAATTATCGACAAAAACACCTTAAAAACAAATGAAGGAAATAATCTGTTTCGGAAACAGGAAGAACCAATTGCGTTATTAGTAATAAATTATTCTAGTCTTTCGTTGTTCCTAACAATAGTCACATAATATATTGTGTTCGATGAGTAATCGAACTGGCGATGTACCGTTGGATTACGCAAGAAAAGCACACAAGCCAACATCAAAGGGTCCACACGTGTAAATAAAAGCCTAACAAAAATTTATTGATGTTATTGGTGTACGAAATGGAAAACGAACGAGGTCTTTAAAGAGACGAGCAGGCCCAACTAGAAACCCATATGCCAGCCATATGCCCGCGTTTTTGACCAATCACCAACGCCCGAGAGAAGGAGGCTGAAATGCGGTCGGGAATACAATAATAATACAGTGACCCAAACGAAGCATGTGTCATAAAATAAACTGGACGAAATAGAAAGCAGGCAAAATTACCAGGATGATTGGAATATTTCTTAATCGGGTATTAAACTTATCTCTAATTTTTTGTTTTAAAAATCATTTAATATGTTAATAATATTAATAACTATAACTAATTATATACTATAACTGAATTTTTTAAAAACGGCTAGAAGAACACTAAGAAAGGATCAAAGTTTTTATGTCAGGACTTTGATAAGAAAATAAAGCAAGAAAATGACTGTCTCAGACAGAGAATTTAGATAGGGTAAAGAAATTCAAGAAAACTGGACAGCAGAATACAGGGTGATCCAAAGTGTTGTTAACTTTTTTAAATTAATAAAAAAAATCCAGTTGATGAATTTTAACAAATTGATTCTTAAAATTGACATTCATGAAGACGACCTTTAAAATTTGCCCATAAAAAAATCACATATATCCCCATAAAAAAATCACCGGGGTCCGGGCTTTTGAGAGGCCACACAATCATGTATTAGCAATCAGATTTACAATATTCTATAAACTAATGTGATGGCTTAAGGGCTGGAGTTCTCTATATTGACCTTCTATCAGGTCAATATCCTTCTATCAGGTCTGCCGGTCAGTTTCTTTTTAGTCTTCTATTATTTGTTGGATTCAAAACAGGCTGTAGTAGGGTATTAGGATGGCTTTCCAGTTTGTGGTGATGTTTTATGGTGCTGCTCTTGATTCCGTCATTGACATAAACTTTCTGGAGATCTTCGTGAAGATTGTGGTTTATTATGTACCAAGGTGCGTCGGCAATCATTCGTAATATTTTGGACTGGCATCTTTGGATAATGGATTACATTTGATTTATTGGTATATCCCCAAAGTTTTATCCCATAAGTTTAAATTAGCTTAATGATAGCCTTTTAGGTGAATTTGTTTCCTTTTTTTGACTATATGGGCTTTCCACCTAAGTTAACTGTCCAAGCGAATACCTAAATATTTTGTATATGTGAATGTTGGGATTTCTACATTATTAAAATGTAAGCTATGAGGCTAATGTTGACTTGCGCTGATTTTGTCTCGTTTATTTTAATTTTCCACTTTCGAGTCCAGGTTTGAACTAGGTTCAGATGGGTTTGTAGTTTGTTTGAGGCTTAGACTGGGTTTATATTTGATGAAAGTACGACTGTATCATCGGCAAATGTACCAATGGTGTTGTCTTTTGTTGTTGGGGGATGAGTCGTGTAGAATACGTAGAGCAAGGGGCCGATAATGCACACCAAACAGTCACACGTTCATGAATCAATCGTCGATTTTCCTCACTTCAAATGCGGCAATTTTGTTTATTAACATACTGACTAATTCCAAATGTGCCTCATCTGAAATGATGAAGTCCCTGAGTTTTTGTCTCATTTGTAACATTATTTATTTCATCAAGCTTGAGCTTCAGCGATATTTAATTTGTTTAAAATGACATAAACATTTCTGCTACAAATATTCAACGACAACAATTAATATTTATAAATACTCTCTGGTATTTATTATACAAAAAGCGAGAAATATAAACCACTAAGGAAAAAACAGGGTTACATAAAACGCAATGAAAAAAAGAACTAGTTATTTGATTAATTATCGCTTTAATAAAGGTCACCGTGTTTTCGTTTGGTCTGTTTGCTGTTTAGAACATGTGCGAAATCGGTTTTTTCCAGGCACAAAATAAAGAATCGATCAAATTCCACCTGTGTCAGTTTGGTGGCAGTAGCACGGCCCGAAAAAACATTGCGTAACCACGAAGCTGACGAAGAATTGCATGACCAACAGAGTCAGTGTCCGGACGGGACGAGCCCAGCCTATTCCCGTCCCGTTGTTAAATTAAAACTATATTATTGTTTTAACAGCTAGTAGACACGAATGTTTCGTGCAGATGTTGGACCAACTCAGTCCAAACACTTCATATAAATAGTTTAATATAACATAATTTTAGTTATAGGGTGTACACATTTGCTGTAGTTTTCTTAAACTCGGAATAATTTGAATTATGGTGACATATATAGTTCGGGTCAAGATATTTCGTTGCCTCGTGGACGATACGGCATCGTCGGAGTAATAAAGATATGCTCGAACTGTACGGATTAACAAAGGGATATTTTTTATGGCACATCATATGTCTGGCAAATGCAACGCTTGCAAATTATCGAAATTTATTATCAAAATCAGTGTTCTTATACTGAAACCAACTTATACAGCACTTCTTGAATTTTATAACTGCCCAACCGAGCGATTTATTCGTCGAATTATCGACAAATTTCGAACGCATTTCACGTTGCTCGATATTAAAACAAAAAACTGTGCTCACCCTGTTAGCACCATCAGCAGGCGATTTAATCTGATTAAATCATCTCGTGATGATGCTAACATGGTTACCGAAACGTGCGAGAAGTTTTAAAAAGTGATTTGGTGTTTAGTGGTAAATCTCTTCGAGTTTAGTGATTTTTAGATGTGTCAAAATGTTAGACATACCCTCAGTTTTATAGGAAAGAGGAAAGTTATCAAGAGGAAAACATAAACAAACATTTTAATATGTCGTGCTCTTTCCACCACCTCTCATTAAAACAAAAAATATTTTTGGTAATGAATCATAGAGCTGTTTTATTGTTTGTTGTTGAATTTCTTTCCATGAAGCTTGAATAGCACTTTTCAAATCTCCCATAGTTGTAAATTGTTTTGATTGACTAGAAAATCGTCTTAAAAGCGCCCTCCGACACATTTCAAAAACCTGAAACACACAGCAAGCCACTCTCAGTTTTTCCACAAAGAGGAAAATATAAACGAACAGTCAGCTTAATATTTTGTGATCTCTTATCAAATCAAAAATTCGTGGAGTTTTTTTTTGATGAAAATTAAACACATTTCGATGTACAGAATCATAATTTTATTTTTATTAGACGGATTTGAGCACATTTTAAAAATTCAGTTCTTTGTCTGCTCGTTATGTCATGATGTACAGCCTTAAATTATTTTTTTTAGCCAAATATTCGCGGAACAATCCAATTTATCAATTGTGCGTACTTCAATTGAGTTTTATTATTGTAAAAAAAACAAAAAATATCAACGTTAACTTTATTAACTTTTGGAATGTTGCGAGCGTCGTTTCGCGTATTTAGCTCACCCTGTTCTTCTATTTCAAGGGCTTCTCTGATTGTTCGGACCTTGTAGTTTTCAATATTCGCTATTCCTTGCAGATGGTGCTGGAACAGAGCGGAATTGGTTTGTTTGTTTTGTTTAAGTTGTTTTTATGTTCTTGTATTCTCGTATTTAAATGCACATTTTCCGGCACAAAACTCGACATTTTCAAAAAATTATAAATCTATGACGCTGTTAATTTGGCGGAACGTAACTTGTGTAGTTTTGAGGTTAATGTTAATATATATATATATATATATATATATATATATATATATATATATATATATATATATATATATATATATATATATATATATATATATATATATGAAGAGTCACGTTTCGCCAAAATCGCATTTGGCATTTTCAAGTGTTGTCCGCTTCGACTGAATAGTCCAACTGACGTGCACGGGTCGTTGTGCTTGCTTTTATAATCGGCTGGCGACTGCGCAGATTATATCGGTGTAGTTCGGGACTATTTACGGCGCTCGGCAACGCTATCGGGCGTCCTTTTATTGATTTTTCTACCGCGCCGCCACGTTGCCATGTTTCTTCTTTTTTCAGAAGGGATTTCCCTTTTATGTTCTTGCATTCTGGCCGATATTCGTCTATTTGTTTGTCCTATATATGCTCTGTTGCAGTCGGAACAAGATATATTATACATCCCACGATTTTCCAGTCTAACTTTGTCCTTGGGGTTTTTTAGGATGTTTGCAACAGTTTTATGCGGCTTGTAGGTTGTTCTGATCTTATGTTTCCTTAGTACTCCGCCTATTCTATCTGTGATTCCTTTTACGTATGGTAGCAGGACCTTTAGTGTATTTGGTTCATGATCCTCTATTGTTCTTCGTGTTTGGGTTTCCTGACGGCGAATGGCCTTCCTGATACAATTTTCTGAATATCCATTTTGTCTAAGGGCTGTGGAAATTTTTGGTAGTTCCTCACTTCGTGTATCTGGTAGTGTCAGTCGGAAGGATCTGGAAATCAAGGTATTCGCTACCACTTGGATTTGAGAAGGATGATGATGGGATTTAGCGTTGACGTATCAATCGGTGTGAGTTGGTTTCCTATACATTGTGCATTCGAGTGTTCCAGAAAGTTTCCTTGTGATGAGATCTAAAAATGGCAGTTTTCTATCCTGTTCGACTTCCAGAGTGAACTATATTCTGGAGTGGATTTCGTTTAACTGGGTTAAGAAGTTGTTTAGAAGTTCGTTTCCGTGAGGCCATATTATAAAGATATCATCTACGTAGCGTTTCCAAAGTTTAGGTTTTAAAGGAGCGTTGGCCAATGCTTTTGTTTCGAAGTCGGTCATGAACAGGTTGGCTTTAACGGGTGATAAAGATGATCCCATTGGAACACCGTCGGTCTGTCTGTAGATCTGCTGGTTGAAAGAAAAGTATGTATTCTTCAAGCAGTGTTCGGAGAGTTCCCCCACAAATAGTGGAAAGTCTTCGTTCATCGAAGTTAGGTCCAGGGCCTCGTCTATGGGGATACTTGGATACAGTGAGACAATGTCCAGGCTTGCCAGTATGTCTGTATCCTCCCGTTGGAAATCTTTAATCATCTTTATCAAATGTTCTGAGTTTTGAACATAGGACTCCGCAAGTTTGACGCTTGGTTACATGATACTTGCTAGATATTTTTCCAAATTTTGTGTTGGAGAACCGAAGGCACTTACTATGGATCTTAATGGGATTTCTGGTGTATGTATTTTAGGTAGACCTTAAAACTTAGGACATCTGCTTGATTTTTCCCTTGGAATTATTTTTCGTTCAATGTTCGGTTCTAGTTTCCATGCTTTGATTTTACTTTTGGTCGTTTTTTCTAGATAGGTTGTTGGATCTCAGTTCACTGGTTTATATGTCGTTTCCAGTAAAATATTCGTCATCTTTGCCATATACTCTTCGGTGTTCATTATGACTGTTGCGTTTCCTTTGTCCGCCGGTAATATAGTGATATCCTCGTTTCTTTTTAAACTTTCAAGCGCTCTGATTTCAGTCTTATTAACATTTGGTTTGGTATTTTCTTAGATCGTAGTATTCGCGCTACATCTTGTCTGATTATTTCCGCTTCTTCATCTGGCTTGTCGTCTAGAGTTGATTCAACGTTCGAAATTATTTCTTTTATTGGTATATGTTTTGGGGCAATGGCAAAGTTGAAGCCTTTGCTTAGTATAGATTCTTCATCTGTGAATAAGTGGTGGTTAGATACATTTATAACTAATTTGTTATTGTCTTGGATTTCCTTTGGACGTTTAGAATCTATTTGTTTTAAATTAGCGAACTTCATTTTTTGTTTTTCCGTTTTGAGATTGTAATCCGATTCGCTGCGCCAGAAAGATACTTTGTCTATCTCATTCCACAAAATAGGATGGACCTTGTTGCTTAGCATCGACTGTAATAGATAGGATTCCTTTTCCGTTCTGCCCAAATGCCTTCTTTTCTCTCGGATTTGTCCTCGAAGAAGAGCTCGGCTTGCATTTCTTAAGATAGCATTGGTTTTTCTTGTTCTTGTATGATAAGCGAGTTTTGTGCATGTCGGTTGGAGGTCGTTATCGCGACATATCGTTAAAGATAATGACATATCGTTAATAATAATGTCGCTAATTAAAAGTGATGTTTTTGACCTCAGTTTTTCAAAGCGTTTGATGGATTGCAGTGTCTCCTCCCAAAGTGCAGTCCTTCCTCCTCCAAAATGTTACATCTAATATTTACACGGAACAACATCTAATATTTTGCGGACAACACTGGAAAATGCCAAATGCGACGTTGGCGAAACGTCGTGACTCTTCACAGAATCAACAGATCGACACCCGGAATATATATATATATATATATATATATATATATATATATATATATATATATATATATATATATATATATATATATATATATATATATAACATATAATATTTATATAATGGTACAAATTACTCTTAGAGTTTCGACTAGAAAATCTACGATCTATAGGTCATAAGGGTACAGCGTGTGTTGTAAAAAGCCATCATCGTCTTACGTAACAACAAAAATGAAATCCACACGCTTCACGTTCTGAACGTTCGTCTTTCGACCATCCTGTTTTCATTGTGAAATAATCCCAGTCCGTTTTAAGTTGTTTAGTGGAGCAATACCCCGAAAGAATCTTGAAAATCAAGTTATCGAATGGTTTCACTTGTTTAAGTGTCTTATTTATGGAATCAGTTTTGTTTTTAAGGAAAAAAATTATTGACAGTTTATTATTTTTCTTACAAGGGGATGTTCATTTTACATTTTCAAATTTAGTATCGGGTTATTTGGGTAGTTCATAGTCTATTATATAATTATGATTATTATTTACAAGTTTTGTTTTGTACCAACGTAGTGGTAAGTCCATAATTCCTTTTTAAAATTAAAATTTTAAATTCCTTTAAAAATTAGCATTTTTATTTCCAAAAAATGTCAACGTGTTGTTTTTCACTACTCCTTTCTTTTTAAAAGCCTTCCCTTTTAAACAAATTTGGAGGGAGTGGAACAGATGGTAGTCGAGAGTGTTAAGTCCGGCGAGTAAGGTGGATGGGGCAAAATATCGCAATTGAAGCTCAATAATTTTGACAGGGTCCTCATTGAAACGTGTGGTGGTGTATTATCTTGATGAAACCCGACGCCTTTCCTCTCTGCTCATTCTGGCCGGTTTTCTTCAATTGCTGTCATTAACCGATCTAATGGTCAATAGCAGAATTTAGTATTGCTGGTTCAGTTGCGTGGAAGAAGCTCAAAGTGTATGGGACCCTTCCAATCCCACTAAATACAAAACATAGTTTTCTTCGAATGAAGGCCTGACGCTGATAACCCCCATGATTTTTTTGCCGCGGTTTGTAAGCTTTGACCGAAGAATGGTCGATGTAGATGGAGAACATGTCATATTCAACATTTGACCTTGAAAATGTCACAGAACCCCGTTAGCTGTACTACTAGTTCATAAACGTCCCACACATCGTATCGGCAGACGTAACTATTTTTTTTATCCAATATTTAACTTTTCTGCTATACCACGAACCGTGGTTCATGGTTCTTTGACTATTAGGAATGCTGCCCAGTTAAAAAACAATTCAAAACACAGGCAGATATAACAAAAATAATTTGAAATTAACCTAACAATGGTACAAAAATATTTATATAAAAAATAAAAATTCCAAGATCATTACAAAAATTATTTCCAAAGCACCGCACGAACTTTCAGCATCCTCTCAAAAGCTGATTTATAGTAAGTGGAGACTGAAAAATGTCCATCAATGACACAAGAACCTTTCCGCCAGTGATGTGCCTGTTATGGTTCCGTCATGCACGAAAGAGCGGGGTATTAGAGGCCAAGCTGATGCTAGGGGTAGGTATCGTGAAAGTATCCCGAACTCGGCTGTTAATTCGGGGGACATAAAAGCGAATACCCCTGAGGAACTGATCACAATCAATTAGGCTACGGTAGAGAGAATATCTTTAACTGTAGACAACGGAGTTTTCGTTAATTAAGATGTTTCTGCCGCGACTGCATTTAAATTACGTCCCCTGTTCGATAAAGAAACATACACATCTTTAACAATTTGCTTAGCATCGGGCAATACATGTTTTCTTTTAAAATAGCACTACCGGAGGTACAATGATCATTATCTTGCCAAGAACGCCACATTTTTAGTACATTTGGAATAACAAAAATTACGATCGAAATTATAGAACTGCACTGTTTAAAATAAGAATGCAAACTAAACTAAAATATTTCGAAACTACTATAACAGGTATAAAATTAATTTTATCCTTTTACCTGTTATTTTATTAGGCCTGGCCCTGTTTACGTTTCTTGCAACTTTGCCGGGTTTCGTTACGGCATGGGGTTGTTAAAGAGTTTATTGCAGCCAATCGGTCAACAATATATCTTGAAACGCACTATACCTCCTTAATCGTAGCCACTTATATCTGACATTATCTTGCCAAGAACGCCACATTTTTAGTATGTTTGGAATAACAAAAAATACGATCGAAATTATAGAAATGCACTGTTTAAGATAAGAATGCAAACTAAACTAAAATATTTCGAAACTACTATACCAGGTATAACATTAATGTTATCCTTTTACCTGATATTTTATTCAGGGGTTGTTAAGAGTTTATTGCAGGTAATCGGTCAACGATATTTCTTGAAACGCACTATACCTCCTTAACCGTACCCACTTATATCCGACATAATCAGAAACAAACAAAATAACCTATAAACATATAGAAATATATTTGACTAATAAAGAACGAAGTTAAAGTGGTTCAATCTTTACTGATAAAATAATATATCTAAACTCAATCTCACTGCTATATATGAAGTATGAAAAAAGTTTTAAATTGAACTATAAATATATATAAATATTTGACTAATAAAGCACCAAGTTAAAGTGGTTCAATCTTACTGATAAAATAATATATCTAAACTCAGTCTCACTGCTATATACCAAGAATAAAACAATTATTCTTAAACTTGAAAATAAGGTACAAACATATAGCAAGAACTGACTCGAATACAGATGAAAACAGAACACCAAGATACAGAGGGACAATCCTTGTTGATAAAGGAATACATTCAAATTCAATATCACCAATAAATTACTGATTATAATTGAGTTCTAAAATTCAGCAGGAAATATTGAACAGCATACACTCTACTATCCTCTAGGGACTGACAGGAGAATCTCTCCAATAACAGAGTGTGGCTATAACCACTGCAGGGATAGGCATTATCCAGCTTAAAAGACAAATAAACTCTTAAAAGACAATAAAGAGTTTAAGGTCGCCCGCAAATAAAAGTGCCTGTTAGCGAATAAAAAATGTTGATTGTTGTCGAATTAACTGATATTTTAATTGTCTCACTTTTTCTTTTTTAGCGATAGAATGCGAGGGATATGATTTTTCAAAAGCTGAATGAACAGTTTTATGGTGCCTTTCAATATTTCTCTTTTTTAACAACGGGTATAGAAACGTTACACAACAAACATACAATTATGCTTTTAATTTCTGTAAAGAAGTATCGTTCGTTCGACTCAGAATGGAAACGGTATGTCTTTTTTACTACTGCTTGCCATACTTGTAATTGTAATTGTAACGTAACTAAACACCGAACGCGGTGTCGTCGCACAGGTCTATCTATACATCCCGGTAAAAGCAGCCGAGATCCTTCCTGAATGATCGATTGGTCGCTATTCGCTAGAATTTTCTCGCCGTTTTCGCGCATTCTGGTGACGTCAGCGGCTGATCTTCGGCGCCTACGATGCACTAATCAGACTGTAATCTGTAACAGTTATTTTATTATTCACGTATGGGCCCTGGTGGATCACGCGAAGTACAATTAGAGGCGTTTGTTGTCGTTAGCCTTCCTTTGCACCCATACTAATTTCATTCTTTCGCTATGAGCTTTTTTCCTTTCGTTAGACCAAGTTGTTCCAGTCTTCCTACATTTTTCCCTCTGGCCAACCTCCCAAACGTTAACCTTGTGTCTGAAACAGCCTCTATCCTGAATTTCACATTGTGTAATATTTGCTGATCTTAGACCTCTTTAATTGCAGCAATCCATTTAATTATTTCTACATTAGCTCTACTCCTATTTTCATAAAATTCGACTATTTGTCTAGTTAATCTACTGGGATTCATCCGTTTTATGTGTCCGTAAAACCTAAGTCTTCTTTTTCTCATATCGCTATGTATATCAGTGTATTGTTTGATTTCTTGGTTTTCTCGAAGTCGGTATGTTGTGCCATTTATTTGTTTGGGGCCTAAGATTTTTCTTTCCTTCTTTTCAATGTCGTCGATGTCTCTCTTTCTATTCATAATGAGCGTTTCTGCCCCATATAGAAATTCTGCCCCATATAGAAATTCTGGTTTAATAATTGTGTTGTAATGTCGTGTTTTTAGATATGCATTTTTTGTTGTAAATATTTTGTGTAAGTCTTAATGCCGTTTCCATTTTTTGACATCTACCCTTATTGGCTGCTTTTTCTAACCCATGTTCCATGATTATTTCACCCAAATATTTGAATTGACAGACTCATCTGATGCTACCATATTTTGTTTTTAGAAATGGTGTTCTTAATCTGTTGCAGGTCATGTATTGTGTCTTTTCAAAGGAAATTTGGAGTCCTACCTTTTCTGCTGTTTCTTTTAGGATTTCAATCTGTTTTTGTGTCGTTAATATATCTTGAGTCAAAATTGCTAGATCATCAGCAAGCGCCAGACAATCTATTTTGATGTTGGTTCTCCCCAGTTTAATGGGCTGGTCAATATTCAGTGCCGATTTTATGTCACGCCACTCCTGTATTACTTTTTCTAGAACACAGTTAAATAAATATGGCGAGAGTCCATCCCCTTGTCTCACTCCAGTTTTAATTTCGACGGACTCTGAGATGTGACCCATGATTTTAACTTTTAACCTTGTGTTAGTTAATGTTGTTTTAATAATTGCCAGCGTTTTCAGATCTAGTCCTTGTTCTTTCAAAATTTGGAATAAAAATTCGCGGTCAATAGAATTATAATGCTTTTTTGAAATCCACAAATGTACAGACGAGATTTTAATTGTACAGTTTTTGATGTCTTAGGATCAACTTTAGATTCAGGATCTGTTCAGGGCAGGATCTACCCGGTCGAAAACCTGCTTGATATTCACCAATTTTAGGTTCTAACTGTCCCTGTGCTCTGTCTAGTAGACATTGAGATAGAATCTTGTAACAAACTGGGAGAAGAGATATCCCTCTGTAGTTGTTTACATCCGTTCTATCTCCTTTCTTGTGTAGTGGATGGATTAGAGCATCTTTCCAATCTTCCGGAATCCGTTCGGTTTGCCAAACTTCTTGTAGAATTTTGGTTATTTCCTTGATTGTACCTAGACCAGCGGATTTCAAAATTTCAGCAGTGATTCGATCTTCACCAGAAGCTTTGTTATTTTTAAGTCGCTTGATTTGCCTAATTATTTCATCCTCATTCGGTGGTAATGAATCTGCGTTTGTTTGTTTAGGGTTTAGTGTTGGTAATTTGTTTAAGGGCTCAGGACAGTTTAGTAGTTGTTCAAAATATTTCACAAGTTCTTCGCAATTGTCTTGGTTATTTAGAGCTAATTGTCCGTTTTCCTTTCGGAAGCAAAGACTTTGAGGTTGATAGCCTGTTAATTTAGTTTTAAATGTTTTGTAAAAGTTTCGGGTGTTATTTTTTTGGAAATCTGTTTCTATTTCATTAAGTTGATTGTTTTCATATTTTCTTTTAGTTTGTCTAATTAGTTCGATGTTTCTTTTCTTACTTCCAAAAAGATGTTATAATTTATTGCTGTTTTTTGACTGTTGCAATCTTTGAATGCTTTACTTCGGCTTAATACTACTTGCTCGCAAACTTCATCCCACCATAGATGTTTTCTACGTTTTTGTAAAGGGACCAACTTTAAGGCTGTTTTAGTAATTTTTTGTTTCAATTCTTGCCAGTTCTGTGCTGGTTGTTTATCAAGCTCTGCTGTTAGGGTTGGTTTTATTTTCGTAGGGTCGAACGTTGGTATTAGCAGATTCTTTTGAATACGTTTTTGAGGTTTTAATCTGTGACAGTATTATAATTTCAATATTTTCGTTTATAAAGATTATGCGTTCGATGTCTGAGGATTGCTTCTAGTCGTGAGCTACCGCTAGATCACGATCGACGGGTTGACGAACCTTGGTTTACACGATTCAAAAGTGGTGATTTCCACTTGAAAGACAAAGAACGCCCAGGTCAACTGGAAAAAATTAAGATGTCGAATTGCAAGCATTTTTGGAAGAAGGCGATATGCAGACACAACAAATGGCAGAGAGGTTAAATGTAGGTCGCCGAAGGATTTGTAATCGTCTGCATGCCATGGGAAAGATCCAGAGGACAGAAAAATTGATACCATATCAGATAAACGACAGACAGATGGAAAAGCGAAAAGTCGTGTGCGAAATTTTGCTTCCTCGGCATGAAAGAAAGACTTTTTTGCATTGGATCGTGACTCGAGACCAGAAAGTGGATATATTTACTCGATCGAATCGAGTAATAAGACCGAATCGCTTTGGAAAGAAGATAATGCTGTGTATTTGGTGGGATCAGAAGGGTGTCATGTACCATGAGCTTCTGAAATGAGGTGAAACAATTAATACCGTTCGCTACCGTGAACAAATGCTCAATTTGAACCATGCATTGATCGAAAAGCGACCGGAATGGGTTATAAGACACGGAAAAGTGATTTTGCAGCACAACGCCCCATCCCACGCAGCGAAAACGCTCAGAGACACCATTAACGTACTTGACTGGGAACTCTTGCCCTATCCGCCGTACTCACCAAACTTGGCCCCTTCCGACTACCACTTGTTTTCATCGATGTCTCACGAACTTTCTATGAAACACTTCAACAATTACGGAGATGTCGCAAAATGGGAGAAATGCCCTCCTTCTGGGAAGGCATCCACAAATTGCCAGAGAAATGGAAAAAATGAGCAGCTAGCGATTGAATGCACCATTTTTTACTTTTCTCCCAAATTAAATGTGTTTTTTTTAAAGAAAAACTGAATTATTAACCGCCACACCCGGTACACAAAAGACGACTTTCTTTAGTAATAAAAAAACATCTGCAACTTGATACCTCAACATTTCCATCGTCTTTTATCGAGATTGAAATGGGAACAACGGTTTTGCAGGAAAAACCACAAACCGTCTTTTTATAAATTCCTGGGCTAATTTCAGAGACGTGCTCCATTTCAGCTTTCTTTCGCCAGGACTCAAAACATCAAAATAATATTCAAATATTCAGGACTTTATTATGAGCTATTTAAAGAGAGGTGGTGTTTTAACCGAAAATTAAAAAATGTCATGCATAACAATCTCTCTTTCAGCTATAACTCTATCTCTTTTTTTTTTTTTTCTTTTTTTGCCGGTCGCGTTTGTGCGGCGGTAAGAGCGCCTGCTTTGCCGAATCCGCGCTGGAGCGATAGCTGTTTCGATTCCAGCGCTCGGATGGTTATTTTTCTTTCTTCTGTCCGTTTATCTTTCCTAAATGTTTGTAATTGTTTCAAGGCAAGAGTGCAAAATCCGACTACGAATTACCCCTTAGTCACGCCAGTTAAAGGCTGGATAAGGCCGGATGCCTTCTGAGAAGTGTTCTACGTTGGTCACTCGCCAGTCGGTAGGTTTCCTGATAAACTTATGGGTAGGCAGATAACCACGGGTTTAAAGCCCGAGGGGGGTGCTGGCCTGGGTTTGTCGGAAGCTGATGACCGTGGTTCGGAACCCACGTTAAGCTGTAGGTCCAGTCGCTAAATAGCCTAGTTGCTGATGCGCCTCAAACCCAAACACTTTACATTTACTTTTTCTTTTTTTCTCAGTTGGTTGCCAGACCTTTGGTCATCAGTAATCGAAAGTTGAAAAAAGTTTGACTCTAATTATTTAAATAATTACATCGGGAATCCGATATTATAGATATATAATAATATTCTGCAAACATTAATTTATAAGTGATATTTTTTATTCTATAAAATTGGAAGATTAGTAGTAAAAAAAAACGAAAAATCCGTGGTATAAGAACGGTTTGAAAATATCACTTTTATAAAAAAATTAGACTAATTGAATAATTTTCAAATTTTGAGCATACCAAATTTCAATTCTTAGTCGTAGAAACATGTTTTTCCGTAAGATTCACTCATATAGTCCATTTCAAGATATTTCGTTGCCCTTCAGCAAAATGTTAATTGCCCCAATAAATTTCAATAAAAATATTCCTAGTTTCTTAAAAGGCGCCAGAGTCAGAGTGGTTTAACTAAACTAAATTAGATTATTATTATTGTTATGTATGACTAAAACTGTTTATTGTGCATTTTTAATTTATTAGTACAATAAAAATAAATAAATAAATTTATCTACTAGTACAATAAAAATTATAACTTAAATTTAATATTATTATTTTTTTATTTATTGGAACTTTCGGTCAGTGTAAATAAGTTTTAATTTTTTAATGTTTTATTTACGTTTCGGTTTTACAACGAACCATCATCAGAATACTTCTAAAATAAAAATTACTTAAAAAAAAAACAAACTTACATTTAAAAACCTACCAATATCAATTAAAAAATTAATTTTTTGAATTTTTTTACTAATATGTGTCAATTTTTTATAAAATTTTTAAATGATATATTTGACTTTTGACATATTGAACAATTATTCCATGTTTTTTGTTTTTTATTATAACCCAATTGTTTTGAATTTTTTATGTGGAATGATATTAGATAAATATGTGGATATGTGGAATGATATGTGGATGGATGGATATGTGGATGGATATGTGGAATGATATTAGCAAAAATAAAAATTTTTATGAAAATTTATTATTTAATAATTGCGTTGGTGCGGCGGTAAGAGCGTCTGCTTTGCCGAATCCGCGCTGGAGCGGTAGCTGGTTCGAATCCAGCGCTCGGAAGGTTATTTTTCTTTCTTCTGTCCGTTTATCTTTCCTAAATGTTTGTGATTGTTTCTAGGCAAGAGTGTAAAATCCGACTACGAATTACCCCTCAGTCACGCCAGTTAAAGGCTGGGTAAGGCCGGATGCCTTCTGAGAAGTGTTCTACGTTGGTCACTCGCCCGTCGGTAGGCTTCCTGATAGACTTATGGGTAGGCACATAACCGAGGGTTTATAGCCCGAGGGGGGTGCTGGCCTGGGTTTGTCGGAAGCTGATGACCGTGGTTCGGAACCCACGTTAAGCTGTAGGTCCAGTCGCTAAATAGCCTAGTTGCTGATGCGCCTCTAACCCAAACTGTAACCCTATCTGTAACCCTATCTGATGTAACCCTATCTGTATCATTTCTGAAATTAATGGTATTATTTGTTTTTTTTATATATATCATTTCTTTTTTATATTGTTTTTCAAAATCTAGGATTTTTATGTTGTTAGTGTCTATAGCAAGCTTTGAAAGTGCAGTGATGTTTGGTTCTAAGTTTCTAATGCTTTTTTTGTGTTCATTAATTCTGTTTTTTAAATATTGTTTCGTTTGGCCAATATATGAGCTTGGGCAGTTTAAGCAATCAATTTTGTATTTTACCTGATGCCGCTTATGCTCAATTGGATTAAAAGTACAGTAATACGAAGGAAGGCGTAACACCGGTTGTCCCATATCGGCAGCAATGGTATCACACCATATTCCTTTTTAAAATTAAATGTCTTTAATATTTCTAGATCACATTTTTTTATATGTATTTTCGAAGTATATATCGTTTTTTAACATATAGTTTTGAATTTCCAATTTAGTGTTATTTGCATTAGGAACTTTATTTTTTTGGCGGTTATGATAACGAGCATTGTACACTACAATTACGCTTTCCTTAGGCACATTGGGCAAAAGTCTATTTATAAAACAATCTTCAAAAAGTTCTGCTGTAGTGTCGTCATGGTAATCCAAAGATGAATGTTTAATATTTTTGGAGGACAACCGTAAACAATATGGAACCCATCCATCCTCGGAACCAGCATGTAAAATTGAAATTATTTTTCCCTTGTTCGCTGGGGCTTTGGTTTGGCATTTTCTTGATGTATCTACCCATCATTTTTCTGGCGTCTCCTATGTATCGAACTGCTTCATCAAGCTAGATAATGGGACGATTTTCTAATGTGTATTTTTTATAGAGTTTAAGTAGTCAAACCGCCATCATCGCAATCGTGATTCCATTAATATTTATCTTTTATTAATGGCCCGATATGCAAAACCCATTTGAGATACTATTCCCCGGAAGCTAGCTCTACTGCAAAGAATGTTCTTTTTTTTTCCTTAGTCGCTGTTGCAATGAATGCAATATAGGCATAGTTTGCTCTTCATACATAGCATATATTTTGTTTCGAATTAAGTCTTTGTCGCCTTCGTCAACACATTCTGCTGCGGTTGCATTTACATTAAACCCCCTGTTCAATAAAGAAACATACACATATTTAACAATTTGCTTAGCATCGGGCAATACATGTCTTCTTTTAAAATAGCACTACCGGAGGTACAATGATCATTATCTTGCCAAGAACGCCACATTTCTAGTACGTTTGGAATAACAAAAAATACGATCGAAATTATAGAATTGCACTATTTAAGATAAGAATGCAAACTAAACTAAAATATTTCGAAACTACTATACCAGGTATAGCATTAATTTTATCCTTTTATCTGTTATTTTATTAGGTCTGGCCCTGTTTACGTTTCTTGCAACTTTGCCGGGTTTCGTTACGTCAGGGGTTGTTGAGAGTTTATTGCAGCCAATCGGTCAACGATATATCTTGAAACGCACTATACCTTCTTAATCGTAGCCACTTATATCCGACATCAAAAACATCGGGCAATAAATGTTTTCTTTTAAAATAGCACTACCGGAGGCACAATGATCATTATCTTGCCAAGAACGCCATATATTTAGTACGTTTGGAATAACAAAAAATACGATCGAAATTATAGAACTGCACTGTTTAAGATAAGAATGCAAACTAAACTAATATTTCGAAACTACTATACCAGGTATAAAATTAATTTTATCCTTTTATCTGTTATTTTATTAGGTCCGGCCCTTTTTACGTTTCTTGCAACTTTGCCGGGTTCGGTACGTCAGGGGTTGTTGAGAGTTTATTGCAGCCAATCGGTCAACGATATATCTTGAAACGCACTATACCTCCTTAACCGTAGCCACTCATATCCGACATAATCAGAAACAAACAAAACAACCGTAAGTAAAAATAAAATCTTTTATTAAACAATGCCACCTCATGTTTCTCTTATCCTGTTTTTATAATACCGCATTTTTGTCTTATCTCTCTTTTAATCGTTATCTTTTTATAGAACCGTATATTTGCGTAATCATCTATTTTCTAAAAACAGTTAAAGGAAAAATATACAGTCACAGACAAATGTGACAACATTTTAAGAAAAGGATTTTCTTTATATGTAATCAAAGCCTAAAAAAAACAAAAATCTAATACCAGGACATTTTTTACCTGATGATGCTATAACATTTAGAGAAGCATTTAAAATTTCAGTTTTAAATTGAACTATAAACATATAGCAATATTTGACTAATAAAGAAGTTAAAGTGGTTCAATCTTTACTGATAAAATAATATATCTAAACTCAGTCTCACTGCTATATACCAAGTAAAAAAAATTATTCTTAAACTTGAAAATAAGGTACAAATAAATAGCAAGAACAGACTTGAATACAGATGAAAACAGAACACCAAGATACAGCAGGACAGTCTTTGTTGATAAACGAATATATTCAAACTCGATATCGCCAATAATTTAGTGGTAAATAATTTATTTTGAACCTGAAATTCAGTTATAAACATATATAAATATTCGTGATTACAGATGAGAACAAAGAACCAAGATACAGCGGGACAATCAGGTTGATAAAGGAATATATTCAAACTCGATATCGCCAATAATTTAGTGGTAAATAATTTATTTTGAACCTGAAATTCAGTTATAAACATATATAAATATTCGTGATTACAGATGAGAACAAAGAACCAAGATACAGCAGGACAGTCTTTGTTGATAAACGAATATATTCAAACTCGATATCGCCAATAATTTAGTGGTAAATAATTTATTTTGAACCTGAAATTCAGTTATAAACATATATAAATATTCGTGATTACAGATGAGAACAAAGAACCAAGAAACAGCGGGACAATCAGGTTGATAAAGGAATATATTCAAACTCGATATCGCCAATAATTTAGTGGTAAATAATTTATTTTGAACCTGAAATTCAGTTATAAACATATATAAATATTCGTGATTACAGATGAGAACAAAGAACCAAGATACAGCAGGACAGTCTTTGTTGATAAACGAATATATTCAAACTCGATATCGCCAGTAATTTAGTGGTAAATAATTTATTTTGAACCTGAAATTCAGTTATAAACATATATAAATATTCGTGATTACAGATGAGAACAAAGAACCAAGATACAGCGGGACAATCAGGTTGGTAAAGGAATATATTCAAACTCGATATCGCCAATAATTTAGTGGTAAATAATTTATTTTGAACCTGAAATTCAGATATAAATATATAGAAAGAGTTGATGTGATTACAGATGAGAACAAAGAACCAAGATACAGCGGGACAATCTTTGTTGATAAAGGAATACATTCAAACTCAATATCACCAATAAATTACTGGTAAATAATTTAGTTCTAAAATTCAGTTATAAACATACAGAAAGATTTGACTTGAGTACAGATGAGAACAGACCATCAAGATATAGTAGGATAATCTTTGTTGATATACGAATATATTCAAACTTAATATCACTGATAAATTACTGGAAAATAATTTCCTTTCCTGATATTCAGTTATAAACATAGAAAGAACTGACTGAGAACAGAGAACCAAGATAATGTGGGACAATCTTTGTTGATAAAGGAATATATTCAAACTCGATATCACTGATAAATTCACTGAAACTATCTTACCATTTTCAGTTATTTTTGAACTTCTATTCTTTAGCTATTTTTATCATATTATTTTAATTTGATTATCAGATTATCATTTATCTCAATCAAAATTATGTGAATGATAAAATGTTCGATGTAATTGATGATATCAAGTTAAAAAATCCAAAATCTAAACTAAATTAAATTACTAACGGCGAACAGTATTCAAAACTTTATTAGTCCCCATTAGAAAACATATGGCTTGTAATAAAACAAGACTCCCCCTTCCTCCTAATTGGTCAAGGCTATTATTCAAGGGTCATACGAATTGAGAGTGTGACTCATGTGCGTTGGTAACTGTCGAGAGAAAAGTAAAAGCTAAAGAATGAATATATAATTGGTATTTCTAATCAGAGGTTGGTCGTTCTTGCGAATCTTGAGATTCGTCAATCTATACTATTATTTAATACAATATGCTATTATAACAAATGTTTAAAGAAAGAAAATAAAGATACAGTGGGACAATATTTGTTGATAAAAGAATACCATATAGCGAAATTTACTCCTGCCTCCAAATTTCTGATATAATATTCAGTAATACTCAATTTAATATAGAGATATAAACTCAAAATAGAGTTTATTGTGATTTTACATAATAAAGAGAAAGCCAAGATAGAGTGGGACATTTTCGTTGATAAAGGAATATAGTCAAACTATGTTTGACTGCTATATATTTCAATACTTCTATCAGAACCTTTGGTGTGAAACACTAAACATGAAGAGACTCACCACTAAACACTTTTGGTGTTTAGTGATGAACCTCTTCAAGTTTAGTGTTATATATTTGTTATCAAGTTCAGTATTAACGATTTAAATTCAGATAATCCTTTTGCAATATTTGGTTTAAATTTAGACGAGAAACAATATCCAGTGGGTCAACTGGATCTCTATAGAGTATTGATATATAATTTAGTTTTAAGCTTTAAATTAAATAATAAACCTATAGCAAGACTTGGACTAAACGTAGACGAAAACAAAAAATGAAGATATAGAGGGACAACCTTTTTTGATAAAGGAATATATTGACACTAGGTTTTACCAATAGATAATTGACATAATTTAGTTTTACACTTCAAATTAAGCCTTACACTTTAAGCAGCATTTGATTTAAATGAAATTGAGAAAAAGGAACCAATATAAAGCTGGACAATCTTTGTTAATAAGAGAATATATGCAGATTTAGTCTCAGTGTTAAATATCTAATATAACCTTTACTTGTCTGAAACTTAGTTAAAAATGTATAGCAATATTATATTTAAGCGTAGACGAAATAAAGAAACAAGATATACCGGGACAATAGACCCAACTGGTAGATTACTAGTACACAATTTAGTTTAAAGCTTCAAATAACGCAAAGCAAAACTTCACTTGAATACAGATGAGAATAAAAAACCAAGATACAGTGGGATAATCTTTGCTAACTACAGAATATATTCAGTCATAGCGCTATTTTCAAGCTCAAATATAGCCTCACTGCTAAAACTTCGATACGTTTAGTTCTTACACCTTTATTTAATATATTAAATTATAACCTGCAAAACTGAGAATCTAGATACAGTGAGACAGCCTTTGTAGATAAAAAATACAGTAAAAATATGTCCAGTTATTAGAAGTCTAGTCACAATTTGGTATTGGACATTTAGTCGGACTAATGAAATTACAACAATGTTTTGTTTGTTTCTCAGAAAACGAAGATATAGAGGAACAACTAGTATTGTTAAAAGAATAAAGTCAGATTCTATCTAGCTGCGAAAATGTCGATACAAATATGATGTCTGATGTCAATACAAAAATGTCGGTACTTTTATTTGATGTATTAACTTAAAACATGCGAATCCTAGGATCTAGACACAGTGGGACAATCTTTGTCGATAAAAAATAGAGTAAAAATATATCTAGTTATTAGACACAATTTGGTATTCAACATTTAGTCGGAGTAATAAAATTGAAACGATGTTATATTTGTTTCTTAGAAAACAAGATATAGAGGGACAACCTCTATTGTTAAAAGAATATAGTTAGATTGTGTTGCACTTACAAAATTTCGATACAAAGTTAAGTTTTAATACTTTTATTTGATGTATTAACTTAAAACAGATACAGTGGGACAGCCTTGGTAGAAAAAAAAGTAAAAGTATGTCCAGTTATTAGAAGTCTTGTCACAATTTGGTAATCAACATTTAATTGGAGAAATAAAGTTAAAATAATATATAAAAAATAAAACGAAGATATAGTGGGACACTATATTGATAGAAAAATAAAATAAATTCTGTTCTCCTGCAAAAATTCCTCTATAGGCGCCAGTTTTAACAACTTTTAATATATTAACTCATAACAAATGCCAACAGAGAACCAATATATAGTGGGACAACCTTTGTAGATAAAAAATGAGTCAAACTCTCTCCAACTATTGAAAAATCTAGTCACAATTTAGTATTCAACATTTTATCGGAGGTATAAAATTAAAAAATGTTGTATTTGTTTATATATCAAAATACAGAAAATTAAGATATAGTGCGACAATCTTGCGATAAATGCGAGCTGATAATCAAGATACAGTGGGGCAAATATTATCCCACAATCAAGATACAGTGGGGCAATATTTGTCGTTGAAAGAAACAGAGTAAAACTCACTCTAATTGTTAGAAATCTGGATATAAAGTTAAAAGAATTTTTATTTAGTTAAATATCACGAAAACGGGAATTCAAGTTACAGTGGGACAATATTTGTTAATAGAATATAGTCAAACTTTATCTAACTATTAGAAATCTACAAAATCTCCTAAAATATAAAAACATTTGGTTCAATACCTTGTTTTTTTTGTTATTTCTATATCTTTCTTAAAATTCTTCCCGATCTGTTTTAAATCAGCCTCTTCAGTGATTTTCATGATAAGTTTACATCAGCAGTTTAGAATTTAAGACAAAATATATTGCGCATTTTCACAAAACTCTCTTCTGATCAGTTTTAAATTATTTGAATTAAGATTTGGAACTGCTTTATCGTATATATGGGAGCCAGCTAACTTTCTTGAATCAACGTAATATCGAAGTTTTTTAAGTATATGTATAGTATATGAAAACCATTACATGGTAGCTTAGTTAGTCTCTGTAGTAATCTGTATTTTCAAAGGAATATCAATGGAAAACTGTTGAAATTCTAGTAACAAAGTTTTGTATTAAATACTTTATGATTGAGTTTAGTGTTAGACTTCGATATATATATATATATATATATATATATATATATATATATATATATATATATATATATATATATATATATATATATATATATCACAAAGCTTAGATACAGTGGGATCTATTGCAGTGAGATATACAAATATTTATCGGAAAAAAATAGTTTAACAAATGTTAGATTATCAAGAGGAGAACGTGTAATTAAAAAAAATAATAAATTGTGACTCATTACTATATTTTTCCGTTGTTACTAACAACATTATGTTGTTAGATAATAGTACAAGGTAGAAAATTTATATTGCGTGTTACAAATGATAATTTCCCTTGTTTTTTTTTCCTTCAATTTCGCGTTAAACTAACGGCACTAGAATCGGTATTTTCTTCATCTGTGCCGATGGCTCTTGAAACTGCAGGGAAATCGTGAATGCTATTTTCTTAAAATCTTCCACGCAACTAGTACGTAACGACTGTCAATTATTTTTGATGAAAATAAGTCGCATTCCGATAAAGTCAACAGAGTTTGTTTACCCTCACGATCGTCGGTCTTATAGTCCATGAATTATTTCGCGCACGTGTAAGCAGTTGCAGAATTGTTATATGCTTTACGTTTGCTTATCAAATGAATTTCAAGGTTTTTTTATTTAAAAAACTTCAATTTTACGTTGATTTAAGAAAGTTAGCTGGACAGAGTCTGACCCTATTTCTTTACGACTAAATATCGTCCCACTGTATTTTCATTTTTGTCTCCCATATACGATAAAGCAGTTCCAAATCTTAAATCAAATAATTTAAAACCGATCCGAAGAGAGTTTTGTGAAAATGCACAAAATATTTTGCCTTAAACTCCAAACAGCTGATGTAAACTTACCATGAAAATCACTGAAGAGGCTGAATGATTTAAAACAGATCGAGAAGAACTTTAAGAAAGATATAGAAATAACAAAAAAAAACACGGCATTGAACCAAATGTTGTGTATTTTAGGGGATTCTGTAAGTTTCTAATGGTTAGATAAAGTTTGACTATATTCTATCATCAACAAATATTGTCCCACTGTAACTTGAATTTCCGTTTTCATGATATTTAGTCAAATAAAAAATTCTTTTAACTTTGTATCCAGACTTCTAACAATTAGAACGAGTTTTACTCTTTTTCTTTCAACAACAAATATTGTCCCACTGTATCTTGATTGAGGGACAATTTTTGTCCCACTGTATCTTGATTGTCAGTGTCAGTGTGTTAAAACTAAGCTTCGTATTGGATTTGGAATTTGACAAATAATTTAACTGAATTCTTTTGACAATAAAGATTGTCGTCGCACTATATCTTTCTGTTTTTTTTTATATAAACATATGTTTATATAACTGGCAACATTGTTTTAATTTTATTACTCTAATTAAATGTTGAATAATAAATTGTGACTAAACTTCTAATAACTGGACATACTTTTACTGTATTTTTTATCCACAAAGGTTGTCCCACAGTATCTAGATTCCCAATTTCGCACGTTTTAAGTTAATACATCAAATAAAAGTGTTAATATTAAACCTTGCACTGAAATTTTCACAGTGGGACATAATCTAGTTTTATTTTTTTTAATAATAGAGATTATCCCGCCATATCTCGATTATGTATTCTGATATATAAAGAAATCGAATATTGTTTTAATTTTATTACTCCAATTAAATGTTGAATACGAAATTGTCAATAGACTTCTAATAGTTGAAGAGAGTTTTACTATGTGTTCTATTAACTCAGGTTGTCCCACTGTATCTTGATTCTCCGTTTGCATATACTGTAAGTTAATCTTTTAAATAAAGATTTTAAAACCAATATTTATATCGGAATCTTAGCTGTTGGACATAATTTCAATTTATTTTTTAACAGCAAATATTGCCCCACAATATCTTCAAATTCTGTTCTAATATATAAACAAATAATATATTTTTTTAACTTATTTCCCCTATTAAATGTAGAATACCAAATTGTAACTAGACATCTAATAACTGAATAGAATTTTATTATTTTTTTTATCTACAATAGTTGTCCCACTATATCTTGATTATCCTTTTGTATATATTATGACCTAATATATCAAAAATAAGAGTTGAAACCAAACTTGGTACCAAAATTTTCGCAATGGGACATAATTTAACTTTATTCTTTTAGGAATAGAGATTGTCCCACTATATCTTCGTTTTTCGTATTGATATTTAAACAAACAAAACATTGTTTTAACCTTATTTGTGCAATAAAGTGGGCTTCTAATAGTTGGAAATATGTTATTCTATTTTTTAAAAACAAAAGCTGTCCCAATGTATCTTGATTCTCCTTTCGCATATGTTATAAGTTAGTATCAAATAAAGCTTTGTGCAGGAGTTTAGCCAGTGGGGCAGAATATGACTGTATCTTTTTATCAACAGATTGTCCCGCTTATCTTAATTTTCTATTTTCATATATAAACAAATATATCATTGTTTTAACTGTATCCAATAAAATGGTGAATACTAACAGTTGACTAAACTTTTAACAGTTTGAGAAAGTTTCACTTCACAAAGATTGTCCCACTGTATCTTAACTCTGCGTTCTCACCTACAGACAAATCAAACTATCTGTTTGGTAGTGGGACAGAGTTTGACTTATTCAATTATCATCAAAGAATGTCCCACTGTATCGTAATTATCTGTTTTCGATTCATAGTATCTTAATTTTGTATTAATTTTAAATCAAAATCATTATTTAATTATTATCCATGTAAATAGTGAAAGATATTCAGTGAAGTTAGTAGAAAAAAATTAAAAATATATATTTTTTGCGTTCTAATATTCATCAAGTCCACCTGGTATTTTTAAATATTAATCTGCTAACTGCTAAAACTTTCAAGATGACCTTGTAAGGTTCAGATATGTTAGATCAGGGTTAAGATAGCCTTTACTTATTTCTTCCTTATACTTTTTATAGTTTCATACTTTTACCCAACCTTGCTTAATATAAATCTCTGATTATTTTTTTAACCACTGCTTTAGAGAAATCCTTGTTTATACATTATCTCGTTCAGTTTGAAGTATTTACGAATAATGTTATAAAAAATGTACGACAGACTCACCAATAAAGCTTTCTTGTCGTCCACAAAAAGGCCCTTTAGTTAAATCAATGGTAAAACAACCCGAGCGAGAGAGCCCTTCCAGGGCTCGAATAGCAACCACTCAAAACACAATCACTTGTTTTACCCGCAGTCTCGATTCAAGTGTTGGTCACCAATTTAAATTAATTATACAGACTAAAAAACCAAACGAAACATAAATCAATTGACCGAAGCAGGACAATGCGAAAAGCCGGTAAAAAAAAAGACCGAAAACAAAAAGGAGTTTAATGTACAGCACGTCCGTAAATGAAATTATTTGTTGTTTTGAATCAGACGACTTCCTAGCGAATCGCAACGGTTGCACGTCGGGGAACGGCCTTAGTGGGAAATCGAATTTTGCCGATCAGTGGCGTATTTGTACGATAAAGACACATATATAATATTCATTCTTTTATGTGATACTGCTATTGAAATGTATGCTCTGTTATTTAAGGCCATTAAGAATTTGGAGTCGTTAGTTCCTCAAATTGTCCTGTCACGATATATCAGTCTAAATAATATTACTTTATTATTGATATTTAAATACCCGCCTCTGATGTATACTCTCCACCCTAATTTTGCCGGGCAGGCGCACCAATATCGATCGATGCTGGTACACTGTTGATTCGTTTGACGGTTGACAGAGAGTTGACGTTAGATCGTGTTGCTTTCTCGTTCATATTTTGTTAGTTTTATGAGGGAATGTTGATTATTTAATTGGTATGGACGAGAAACACGAGGACGAAACATTTCTTGTTTCGTCTGATACTGAATCTGAATTTGGTGACGAAAATTGCCTGTTTTATGATGAAGAATCCTTTACTAAAAAGGAGATCAAGTATTGTCTCAGTGCATTTGATAGGTAAGACTTGTTGCATTTTCCGTATTTTCTACAGGTTTGTGTTTATAACAACTACAGCAGTAACACTAGAATGATTAAATTTCGCGTCCTTGTCAATATTAATGAAGGTACCCCCATACTTTTTATAGACAAGTAACTCATATTGATTTTTTAGTGACAATGGGGGTCTTTCAAACATATACCAGGAAACTTTCGTTCCAAAACTGAAAGACAGAAGCCACAATTTTATGAAATGGCTCATAGACACGGACTTGCTTTCTTCAACAGTTAGTTGTCCCAACTCACAAGATGATCCCAATTGCTCTGAATATATGGAGTTTGTTTTTGCAGTTGGACTATATGACTTGTATCAGTTAAGGTACTTTAATAATTCTTCTGATTTATTGCAGCTGATACACAGCATTGTTTTAGGTGTAAGAATTGTTTAAGAAAGGAATCAGTAAGGAAGAATTCTATATTTTATGGTTTAAAGTGCAATTTAAGAAGTGTTATAAGAATTTTGTATGGATGGATTAAAGGAATGGAACTGGAAATTATGGCAAATATGTTAGGTAAGATATTTTGCTTTTTATTTGATTGCGTTGATTCTAATAGAAACTCTGATTTCTTGCTGCTTAATGTAGCTTGTTAAACTAAGGAAAGTGCAGGTAAAATTATAGAAATGTACGGTTTATGTTGTGGTTTCAAATAGTTAAGGACAAAAAACATGCTAATAACAGTGCATCTTTAAATTTAGGTTTAGATAGGAAAATAGTGGGGACAGTATACAATAGGGCAGCAAATGTTGCCTTAAGTTGTATGTGTTTGTGCCCAGGCTTTGCAGAATTTGGTGGTGAAGACGTGGTTGTTCTGATTGATATTTATCCAAACCTCCTGCAAAATAGCAGGTCCCTTAACAAATCCTGCAAACCCATATTGTGCATATCAGAAATAGAGGTAAGTTTTTATTGTTATTATTCATATTTGTTATTATAACTTTGGGTTTAAATATTTAGATTGCTTTTGAGAATGAATATTATTTAAACTTTATTTATTTGTTGTTTTTTCAATTTTTTCTTAATTTAGTATGCCATCATAACAAATTTTCCATTAAAATATTGAGCATTAAGCTCTTGAATGATCACAAAATCAAGAAAGCATGTAAAAAACTTTTTTACACCTTATTGTTTTAGTATTATAAAAAAAAATTGAGTATTATATTTATTTATTTATTTATTTATTTATATATATATATATATATATATATATATATATATATATATATATATATATATATATATATATATATATATATATATATATATATATTTATTTATTTATTTATTTATTTATTTATTTATTTATTATTATTATTATTATTCACGTATGGGCCCTGGTGGACCATGCGAAGTACAGTTAGAGGCTTTTGTTGTTGTTAGCCTTCCTTTGCGCCCATACTGATTTCATTCTTTCGCTATGAGATTTTTTCCTGTCCTCAGACCAAATTGTTCCGGTCTTCCTACATTTTTCTCTCTGGCCAACCTCCCAAACGTTAACCTTGTGTCTGAAGCAGCCTATATCCTGAATTTCACCTTGTGTAATATTTGCTGATCTTAGGTCCTTTTTAATTGCAAAAATCCATTTAATTATTTCTACTTTAGCTCCTATTTTCATAAAATTTAACTATTTGTCTAGTTAGTCTACTCGGATTCATCCGTTTTATGTGTCCGTAAAACTTAAGTCTTTTTCTCATATCCCTATGTATATCTGTGTATTGTTTGATGTCTTGGTTTTCTCGAAGTCGGTATGTTGTGCTATTTATTTGTTTGAGGCCTAAGATTTTTCTTTTTTTTTTTCAATCTCCTCGATGTCTCTCTTTCTATTAAAATTGATCATTTCTGCCCCATATAGACATTCAGACTTAATAACTGTGTTGTAATGTCTCAATTTATGTTTTTAGATATGCATTTTTTGGTGTAAATATTATTTTTCCATGATTATTTCACCCAAATATTTAAATAAAGAGGCTCGTTTGATGTTATATTTTGTTTTTAAAAATGGTGTTCTCAGTGTGTTGCAGGTCATGTATTGTGTCTTTTCAAAGGAAATTTGGAGTCCTACCTTTTTTCTACTGTTTCTTTCAGGATTTCAATCTATTTTTGTGCCCTTAATATATCATGAGCCAAAATTGTTACTCAATCAGCAAACACCAGACAATCAGTTTTAACATTGGTTCTCCCCAGTTTAATAGGCTGGTCAATATTCAGGGCCGACTTTTTTCACACACACACACACACACACACACACACACACAGATATATATATATATATATATATATATATATATATATATATATATATATATATATATATATATATATATATATATATATATATGCATTTTACTGATTGCTTGACCGGGAATGGGAGGACACCGGTTTCGTATCTTGATGTTCCAGACTCTTCAGGGTACCGACATATACTCTCTCTTCAAGAATAGAATTGGATTCAAAGAATTCTAATACTGCATATATACACCATTCGACCGGAAGTCTGGCAAAGTATGGGTTATTGACTGTGGGTAGGGACTACCAATTCTTGACGAGAGAGTATATATCGGTACCCTGAAGAGTCTGGAACATGTGCCTTCCAATTGCAGGGATGGGTGGGCCCGGGCAAGCAATCGGTAAAATGCTCATTTAGGCGGAGACGCAGATTGTTGTTTCACATGAGATTGTGGAACCCAGCAGTTGGGTGTATGATTACATACATACATACATACATACATATATATATATATATATATATATATATATATATATATATATATATATATATATATATATATATATATATATACTTTTGTTGTTTTTAAGAGCATTCCACAAAAATATTGGTTGGAACCATTAGATTTTTGGAATTCTAATGACCCAGACCAAAGGAAAAAGATCCAAACCAAAGTGATAAACGTCATATTGACCCTGGTCAAGCCAGGTTCTATATTGGTGCTGCCCAACTATGAGTCTCTACCACTGTATGAGGAAGCATCAACACTACGTCAGACATATCCCACAATAAAATACATGGATGAACTGTTGAATTGTTCAACAGAACAAAGATCTTTCTCTTCTATTTTGGATACAATCTGGAAGAAACCGTTGGGGCTTTGTGAGGAGGCACAGTTTTACAATCCAGACTATGTCAGTCAGTATTTAATCAGACAAATGTGGAATGAATCCACAGACAGGGAGGGTTTTCTCATGTTGATCTTTTTCATTGTTTACGAAACCAGAAGACAAAACATTGAGAGGTATTTATGACCTTTAAGAGACTCTTTTCTTATATTAACGGAAACAGAGCGTCGACAGAGTAAAAAAAAAATTAGGTAGCTGGTGATGTCAGAAAAAATATTGATATAGTTCTTCACTGTTGACGACAGAGCTTCTTTTACAAGATGTTCTTTTACCGTTTCGCTCGAAGTTCTTTTTCCTCGGATTTTGTGAAGTATTTTCTTCCATTTTTGGTCTAAGCTGATAGTTGTTGAATTTCTTACATCGCATTATATTTTTTTCAACCAGGTTTATTGGGTGCTGCTGTTGAATTTTCGAGTTGGCTGGGTTTCCTTGCCAGAACTTCTCTGTGGTAGTCTGTTAAGATGGTTGTCACACAGTGCTCTAGTGTACAGAAATAACAGTGTTAGCAAGGGAGATACATCTCCTTGGCATACTCCTGTTGTAATTGGGAATATTGTTGATAGTTAGCAGCTGGTTGATACCTTGTATGACGTGATTTGTTGTTGATGAATTTGTTACACAATCTTAAAAAAAAGAAACAAGTTTATGAATATTTTCGTTGATCCCTGAATACGAAAAAAAAAAATACTTTCAATTTGTTTTTGGTTGAAAAAATATTTCGTTTCGTGTTTTAAGGCACGCATCTTCTTTTTGAAAATATTTTTTTAATTTTAAGTTTTTAAAAAAAGTATATTAAGGTTTACATTGTTGATTGATATTGGCGATTTCTTTATTCGATAATAGTTTTGATATTTCCTACAAGCAATAATGTCGGTGCCTCGTTGAGTGTTAGGTCTTTTAATGTTGATGGTTGAAGAGAAAATATAGACTGTCTTATAAGGATGTGTCACTGTGCCCTTTTTTTGAAACGCAGTATATGCTTACTGAAAATTGTTTGGTATTTTTAATGATGTTTTGAGTGAAAAACTGGTAGGAACAGTAACATTGGCACATCCCTTTGTGTAAATATAGTTATTTTAATATTACAGGACTTTAGTGTATAGAAAACTGTTGAATTGATCATAATAATATATCAAGTAATGTTTTTTTTTCTATTTTTTATAATTACAAAATTTAATGTTACATCATGTACACTTAATCATTTTTTTGGTATTCTTAGCGTAACAAAAATATATTTTTCTCCGTTATTTGTATATTGTTATAAGAAAATAAAATTATATTTTTTAAAGTGTTTTTTTTGGTTTAATGTTCTTATCGTTGCCCTAGAATTTAAACCCCAATTAATGTGGCTGGTCTTCCTCATGTGGTGGTACAGGTTGTTGGTGAGCCTTAACCTCCTGTAACTTTAGCCAAAATCAGCTCGTTCATCAGCTGCTACCATGTCTTCGACCCACCTTCCCTTTTGCTACCCCGTATTCGTCCCTCTATGATTCTCCTTGAATGGACGATTCTGGCATTTTCGCCACGTGCCCCGTCCATCCGACTCCAACATTCTTCACATAGTCCACAATATCCAGATCTTTAGATAACTGCTTGAACTCGAAGGTGTACCTGATTCTTCAATTTCCATTATCATTCGCAGCATTAATAATTTTATTTTAAATACTGCAAGCATCTTTTCTGTTTTCTTTGTGAGGGTCCACGTCTCGCCACCATAAGTGACTACTGATTGGCTAACTGAGTGTTTTATAGATCTTAATTTTCGTGTTCCTTGGTATGACTTTAAATGTCATGACAGATTGCAGGCAGTCTGTGAATTTGTATTGAATATTAGTTTTGATATTTTTTACAAGCAATAACGCTGATGTCTCATTGAGAGTTATGTCTTTTAACGGGTGTATGAAGAGAAAATTAGACTGTCTGGTAGGGGTGTTTCCATGTACTTGTTTTTTGAAACACAGTATATGATTACTGAAAGTTGTTAGGTATATTTAATGGCGTTTTAAGAAAAACTAATATGAACAACCAAACTGGCACATCCCTTTGTGCAAATATGGTGATTTCAATATTACAGGACTTTAACATCTATAAAACTGTTAAATTGGTTATAATAAATATCAAGTAATTTTTCTTTCTATTTTTCTCCATTAATTTTGCAAATATCTTGTAAAATTACAAAATTTAATATTACATCATGTACACTTATAATGCTTAAGAATAATGCATTTTCTTACCATAGTGGTGTTGGTAGGTTAACGAATGTATAATTCATATGGAGAGCTTGTTCATCGTTCAGTCGAACCTCTCACCTGTACACTGTAATCTGTCAACAACGGTCACCATGTACATGTTATCGAGCATACCCCTTTATACAGCAATCCCTGGCATAGGACACGTGACCTTGATGACATCATCCGGTCATAGTACACTAGTTTTTTTGTTCTACTATGGTGTGGTGTCTGGCTCTTACTCCCACTATTATTCGTCGTTCCATAGTTCTACTCAATATTTGTCTTTCTGACATTCTTCTGATGTCCCCCCCCTTAGATCTCAGGACAGGCTGCAGGGTATATATTTATGTCCGTTTATTTTTTATTGAATTTTGATATTTTTTACAGACAATAACGTTGGTGCCTCAATGAAGTCTTTTAATATCGATGGTTGAAGAGAAAACGTAGACTGCCTTGTGGGCGGTGTGTTACCTTATTTCTTTTTTCAAACCCAGTATATGTTTACCGAAAATTGCTTGGTATATTTAAAGATATTTTGAGAGAAAAACTAGTAGGAATTCTAAAACTAACACGTCCCTTTTTGTCGTTCCAAATGTCCCAAAAACTATTGAATTGACCGTAATAAATGTTTGTTTTTTTTTAATTTTTAACAAGTAATATTTTTTTTCTATTTTTCTCAAGAAATTTTGCTAATATGATGTAAAATTACAAACTTTACTGTTAGCCCAGTCAATCAAAAGACATCATTCATATTTTTCTTCCTGAGAAGAATTGATTATTACTCAATATCCCTATTCTCCATGCTTTAACTGTTCGACTGCACTCCCTTCACTTCTAATACACAGTCTCCTTTATCTTCACCTTTCCAGATCCCCCTTTTTTTTTTCCCTATCTATCAATCTCTCTGAAACCTTACATCTATTTAGTCTATAATTAACATAATCTTATATTTTATGTATTCATCTCACTCATCTTACTCAACCCAACTATTTTTATTCAACTTTTACTCATTTTAATTACATTTATTTCATCTTATTTTATTTATTATATGCCAATTTAGTTTCTCTACTTGCCTGCCCTTTTACCCACCAATTCTTGCTCCTTCATATGCCCCATTTACAATTTTGTTCGTTACACACCGATTTTATGTTGTCCTTAAACTTCTTTTGCCAAGTCATGCCTGGTGGTAGTAAATTATATTGTCTCTCTACAAAAAACAAGTTTTTGTGCTTCAACATTCTCCATATACGCCTGATTTATCTCCATGTGACAATTTCCTGTTCCCGAAACTCAAACTAGCCATGAAAGGAACATTTTATGATAGTGTTACACAAGTCTAAGAAGCCATAACGAGGGTTAGAGGCGATTTCGAAAAACGACAAAAAAAAATATGGTAGTATGTATTTTGAATAAAAAGAACTAATCTGGGAAAAATAACTAGTTGTTTTTTTCTTAATTTAAAAAGTTCCGTTATTTTTTCGACTTACTGCGTATTAGTCTAATATGAATCTGTGTGATTTCACTTTTTTCCCTTAAAATTGAAATATTGTCATTATCTTAAATACTACTGGATATATAAAAAAAACAATTTGGGTCTGTTACAAATAATAAATAAAGTCATTTTTATTAATCATTTTATTTCAAATTTAGTTTTTTTTATAAATTTCAATACGAAATATCACCTGTAAGTATAGGCCACCAGCATAGACTGGTGGTTGTAAACCATGTCACCTACCCTATTGATTTATGTCGTTAACACTTCATGAAAGACATTTACTATTGTTCAAAGAAATTATATGTAATTTAACATATTTGTAACACGACTACGGTTTTAAATTTCCGCGACCATACACACTGCGCTTTTTATAAATAATTCAAGCGCATAACCGGCCTTGAAACTTACACTTTATATTTTTTAACTGTATCACAGGAGGTAAGTAAATTTTTGCTATATTTTTTTTTGTTTATATCGATTTTAAAATATTTTCAAAATCTCTTATGACGTTCCTGATGGCTTCTAATTCTTCCGGTGTCTTGTATTGAGAGCACATTTTTTCAAATGTTTTTTCTTGATATTGTTTGATGAAAGAAAAACATTTTCTTATAGTGGCACCAATATATATTATACTAATAGAGACTCTTTTATTGCTGAGTTGGGTAATAAAGGGTATGCTGCTGGTGACGAATTTGTGGGGCCCATGCCGTGCCCGTATTATCGCTATCCGAGTATATTCGTTGCAATATTTTGCTATAAATCCTCCCCGTATAGCTGCTGCTGCAAAGTTGCCATGCAACTGCTCTACTTTGTTTTTAATTACCTCGGCTATCAAGTCGTGCGGTATCTTTAGAAGGATATCTTTTTTGGCGTCTTTGGGTTCAATATGAACCACAATATACCTACAAATAACAAACACCTAAAACATTCGCTGTCTGAAAGTATTCCTTAATTTATATACCTGTTTTTATGTCTAACCATTTTTTAAGTCTTGGGTGAAAAAGACTTTTTATTGATACGGTTTTTTTATTTCAAATATACACCGCCAGAAATTTATTACAACTTTATAAACAAATTAAAATATTAACCTCACTCTTTCGGGTTCTTTGACGGTGCGACGTTGCCAAACATAATTTTGAAAATTAATATTTTTTTGAAAAATATGATTATTATAAATGAAAATCGTGCTGTTTTATGGTAAATGAAATTATTCTCTGTATTGCAGTAAGAATGTGTTATAGAACTAGGAAATAGCACAATTTTATTTATTGATATGTTCTAGGCGTTGATGCCAAATGGTGTTTTTTTATGATGTTTTTAGATATAGTTTTAATGGTTTTTTTGGGTTTAATTGCCTCTGTAACACTGTTCCTCAGTAGATAATGCTTAAGTATTTTAAAAATTATTTCATTAGGTTTGAATAATTTGTTAAAATTTCAAAATACTTAAATAAAAATTGTTACCAACGGCCGTTATTGAAGATGGCATAGTAAGGCATAGTTGCTCAGCGTAGTAAACAATCTCTCTCCGCGCACTTGCCCTAAAAACTTCGCAGGGCATCCGCAGGCGGCCTTCAGCTCCTAATCTGGCCTCTCCTCTCACGTCGCGACGCCCCTCGTAATGATTTGTAATGGCGTTGTTTTAACGGGAATATGGGCTGGTTTTTGTACAGTTTCTGATGGGTATTTGACGTTAGTTGCCTCTCATTTGGATTTTTACGAGTGATTTTTGCGTTGCGATATCGGTATCGCGTTTTCTGTATACGAAACTCTGAAATTGTCGCGTACTGTTATTTGTCTTTTTTAATATTCATATTAGAAATGGATATTATAGATAATTTATTAAATGTTAAAAGATATATAAACTACACCTACGAAGAAAAAATTAAATTAAAGGAAAACGGACGGCCATTGCCAGATATTTCCATCGAAAAAGAAGGCTCAAGCCGTGGTAAACAGTACAAAAGACTATTTAATCGTGAAGTATACTCAAGAAATGATTGGATATGTGGCTGCAATAAAAAAAATGCTCTCTTTTGTTTTCCTTGTGTACTTTTTGGAGGAGCTAAATCATGGACAAAAGTTGGAGTGACAGATTTAAAACATTTGAATCAGAAAATAAAGAAACATGAAATTTGCCAACGCCATTTATATAATGTTATAGAATTTGCTTTATTGGGTACCGTAAATATAAGAGAACAACTGAATTCTGCCTATTGGGTAAATATTCAAAAATTTAACGAAGAGGTGACAAGAAATCGGTATGTTTTTTCTAAAATTATTGACTGTGTTAAATTTTGTGGAATATTCGAATTAGCGCTTCGAGGACATGATGAGACCACTGTCTCAGAAAATCAAGGAATTTTTAGCGGCCTAATAAATTTTAGTGCAGAGCTTGACAAAAGTTTGGCAGAACATTTAGAAAAGTCGACAATGTTTAAAGGGGTTTCAAAAGATATTCAAAATAATATTTTGGACTGCATTTTAGAAGTATGCCAAGAGAGGATTTTGGAAGAAATTGGTCAATCTCCTTATCTAGCAATCATGGTAGACGAAACAACGCATGTATCTGCAAAAACGCAATTCGTAGTAATACTTAGGTATTCACGAAAGGGCGAACCTGTAGAACGTTTCTGGACCTATCTAAACCCCATTAGTGTCAATGCAGAGTCTCTCACTCAAGATATTTTACATGTTTTGAATTCAATATTACCATACAGAAACGCAACCAAAAAGCTAATTGCTCAAAGCTACGATGGCGCAGCAGTAACGAGTGGAAGGCATACTGGAGTCCAGGCGAGAATTAAAGAGAAGTTTCCGTATGCCCATTTTGTGCATTGCTATGCACATCAATTGAATTTAATAATATCCAAAGCTGCTTCGCAAAATTCACAAGTAAGACTTTTTTTTGGAAACTTGCAGGAAATTTCAGATTTTTTTAGAAATTCGCCACAACGTGTCGATCTACTGACTCAACTAGTTCAAAGAAGAGTTCCCCATGGTGGTCCAGCTCGGTGGGATTTTAATATACACACTGTTAATATAGTTTTTGAACATAGAGAATCGTTAATCGAATGTATGGAGAATATAGAAGACTCTTTTAATAATCAAACTGTGTGTAGTGCCGCGTCTTCCATCAGAAGAATGCTCCTGGATGAGAATTTTATTTTCTGGCTTACCTATTTCCATCGTGTCATGCCCCATGTAGATGACCTTTATAACGAGTCACTAAAAAGACGAACAGATCCTGTAGAAATAAACAAAAAAATTGAGATTTTTGAACAGAACATAATGTTAATAAAAAACGCAATACCTGAAGTTGTTAGCCAAGCTTCTTTATTAATCCCTGAGCCCTTGCCTGCCAAAAGAATTCGTATAAACGACAGTAAATTAGATCAACCTATTGCCGCTATAGAAACCTGCGATGTGATTTTGAACTGTGTGAAAGATCGATTTGCATTTACAAATCATTTGTCTGTAGCAACTTTATTTTATTCTAATAAATTTGGGGAATATTCTGATACTTTTCCCGACGAAATTTTAAATTTAACATGTTCTGCTTATCCAGACATAGATAAAGATCGTCTGAAAACCGAATTATCAGTAATTTATTCAAGGGTAGACTGTAGATCTATAAAAGGAGCAGTACCGTTTTTAAAATTTTTGATAGAAAACAATTTATCAGTCCCATTTGAAGAAACCAGAAGAATATTAGAAATTCTTATAACAATTCCAATGACTACCGCGGAAGCTGAGAGATCATTTTCTACATTAAAACGAATTAAGACTTTTTTACGTAATTCTATGACAGTAGATAATCTAGTGGCTCTATCAATGCTATCAATTGAAAAGGAAATGATTCGTGAAATTTTAAATTTCAATGAGAAGGTTATAAACAAATTTGCGTCCAAAAAGGACATAAGAATCAACTTAATTTATAAAAAATAAACCTATATGTGTAATAGTGTAAAGTGTAAATAGTTCACAGTTCGGACTTTCAAGATATATTTCGTAACATTTAATTGTAGAGCTTTCTACTTGCTTACTAAATCTGGTGAGTTTATATCTCTTATTTTCAATTTTAGTTTGTTAAATGTATTTTATAAATCGTCTGTTACTATCCAGAATTTTCATATTTCAAACACACGAACCGCTACTGTAACAGAGATATGTTTTTGCAATAACTGATAATATTAATTAAGCTAAACAAAATGAAATATTTGTTCTTAAAAGATTAGGTGTTAAATTTAATTTTACTTCTGAATAATTAGTAGCATTCTTTACTTGCCGTTTGTGATGGATCTTACCCGTCATAGGTTTTGAATATTATTTGATAAGGTTCAATGGCAGTTTGTAGACAGTCTTTTCAATGGAAAATATACTTTACAACGTCTTTAGAAGGTCAATTCTTCTATTGGAACCTTTGGTGTGAAACACTAAACTTGGAGAGATTTACCACTAAACACCAAATCACTCAATCACATCAAAGGAGATGATTTAATCAGTAATTAGATTAAATCATCTGCTGATGATGCTAACATGGTTAGCGAAACGTACGTCGAGCAGTTCAAAAAAAGTGATTTAGTGTTTAGTGGTAAATCGCTTCAAGTTTAGTCTATAAAAGGATTGACAAGATTTTGGTCAAAGTTTCATCTACTTTTTGATGGAACTTTAACCTAAAAAGAATATCTGTACATCTCATTTTATTATTATCATTCACGTATGGGCCCTGGTGGACCACGCGAAGTACAGTTAGAGGCGTTTGTTGTTGTTAGCCTTCCTTTGCGCCCATACTAATTTCATTCTTTCACTATGAGCTTTTTTCCTCTCGTTAGACCAAGTTGTTCCGGTCTTCCTACATTTTTCTCTCTGGCAAATCTCCCAAACGTTAACCTTGTGTCTGAAACAGTTTCTATCCTGAATTTCACTTTGTGTAATATTTGCTGATCCTAGGTCCTCTTTAATTGCAGCAATTCTCTTAATTGTTTCTATTTTAGCTCTACTCTTATTTTCATAAAATTAATCTATTTGTCTAATTAGTCTACTCGGATTCATCCCTCGGATTGCCTCTCCGAACTGCTTTCCTTGCGTTCGTCTAGAGCTCGGCTGATGACGGCTGAAAGGCTAGAAACCGGTCCCGAGAGACACGTGATGTCGTATGGTTGACAGTTCGGCGAAGGCGATCGGTGGCACCACATGGAGAAAGGGTGAAAGATTTCTGTAATATTTTCCCTCCACGGTTCCGTTACGCTACCTTGTGGGCATATATATATATATATATATATATATATATATATATATATATATATATATATATATATATATATATATAACCATATATATATAACCATCCCCCATATTCACCTGATTTGATACCGCGTGACCTCTGCTTATTTTTAAGTCTGAAATTTCTAAAGAAAGGAAAACGTTTCAACATTCGATTTCTGGATATTTGAAGCTGCAACTCAATTAACTATAACATAACTATATTTAATTTTTTCATTTATACTACTTTTAATCAATTAATTAAAAATTTGACAAACATTAATCTAGAATTCTCTTTCTCTCTCTCTTCTTCCTATGATGTCACAGCCCGTCAGTTTCCTTCTTCGATATTTGGTATTATTCTCTGTCTTATTATATTTGTTAGGACTTTATGCTTCATGAAAACGTTACTAGTACCATATATATATTATATATGACGAGTACTGCCAACGTTACAATGATTTGTAATAGAGGTTTTTCTGGTCACCTAACCATCAAGTGCTTTTTCCATGAGGCGAAACATAAGATCACTTTGCAATTTGTCGTCTCGTGTTTCGCGAACCATGTTGTCATCATTAGGAGATCATCAAAGCTAAGTTCATCTTTACAGTCAATTTCTCAGTACAATCCGTCTACAAGAAACATGTTTCTATGGGTTTCTGTGGTATATTAGCATCATGCACACAAAAAGTGCCTCCGAAATACGCACCATTTTATGAATCACTTCAATATAATTATTATACTCAACACATTTCTTAGTATTTTTCTCATACCATATAACAATGACGTAAACTCAATTTCAAAATATTTTAATTGAACTAACGAATTGGTCAATGAAGCCTCTCTCGAGGTCAACAAGGAACATTATCTGACTATTGTTGTTCTTGTTTGAGTTGAGTAAACAATTCTCGATTAATTTCGCCAGTGTCGAATTTTTATCGCTTCAAAATAAAGATACGACGAAAAAAGTTATCAGTTTTGGCCTAATCCCATGTATTTACATAATTTTCGTTCAGTTCATAATCGGTTGTGATAGAATCAAGAGTACTTTTGGTATTGTGTACAGTTAAACATTTTTTTAGGTCTTTCTTGAATGGTTCAGACTGACTTAGGTAAAAACACATATTGGTTAGATTATTATCTCAATGTACAGTAGGCAAAAAAATATTTGACACCATTTTTGGGATTTTTTTGCCTACTATATTTGGAGATACCATTTTACAGGCAACGAAGACACCACCATGACTAAATGCGACCCTTTGAATGAAGTTAAAAGGAAAATAGAGGAATGGCTGGCTTGGGACAAGAATCCCATCACAAGGGAGTGCATCAAGAATATGGCTGATGATGATAAGACGAAGGAACTGCAGAAGATCTTAATGAACAGGCTAGAGTTCGGTAAGTACTTGAAGAGAATGACTCACGACAGCTACTGATGTAATACTCAACGATTTCATGATGATGTGTTTTTCTTCCACACTCCTTTTTTATGCTCAAACTTTTTATTCTAACATTCAGAAAAATGTCATTCTTAAGCTCCATATTTATCTGTTATGGTATCTTGTGATTTTTTAAAGCAATATAATTGCAAAATAATGTCCTCTATCGAGCTTTGAGGCTACTTTTGTGAATTTCAGGTACAGCAGGTCTAAGAGGAAAAATGTCTGCAGGGTATTCTTGCATGAACGATCTTGTCATCATACAAACAGCTCAAGGGTTTCTACGATATCTGGAGCAATACAAAAGTGATCTGTTGAAAACTGGGGGTTTGGTTGTTGGATATGATGGCAGGCATAACAGCAAAAGGTTTAGTTTTTACCTAGTCGGGAAATTGGTCGTTTATATTTCTTTTCCTCCTCGTGTAGATGGGCGGAGCTCACGGCTACCATTTTCGTGAACGCCGGATATAAAGTGAGATTGTTCGGTGATTACAATATCACGCCGTTTATTCCGTTTTCAGTGAAGAAGTATGGTTGTGCCAGCGGTGTTATGGTTACTGCCTCCCATAACCCCAAGGATGATAATGGATATAAGGTAAATTTCTAAAACTCTATACAGATGATAGCTTCTCTTAGATTTTGATTTAATTTTTGAAAGTTATGTTCAGCTCGGACGACCTAACTGACGTATACCTATACCTGACGACCTAAATGATATATATATATATATATATATATATATATATATATATATATATATATATATATATATATATATATATATATATATATATATAGATATAGATATATATATATATATATATATATATATATATATATATATATATATATATATATATATATATATATATATATATAGATATAGATATATATATATATATATATATATATATATATATATATATATATATATATATATATATATATATATATATATATCTATATATATATATATATATATATATATATATATATATATATATATATATATATATGTATATCCATCCCTTCGCCGAACTGTCAACCATGCGACGTCACGTGTCTCTCGGGACCGGTTTCTAGCCTTTCAGCCGTCATCAGCCGAGCTGTAGATATATATATATATATATATATATATATATATATATATATATATATATATATATATATATATATATATATGTACATATATATATATATATATATATATATATATATATATATATATATATATATATATATATATATATATGTATATCCATCCCTTCGCCGAACTGTCAACCATGCGACGTCACGTGTCTCTCGGGACCGGTTTCTAGCCTTTCAGCCGTCATCAGCCGAGCTGTAGACGAACGCAAGGAAAGCAGTTCGGAGAGGCGATCGGAGCCAGACCAGATCAACTGGCCATTTTAATATATATATATATATATATATATATATATATATATATATATATATATATATATATATATATATATATATATATATATATATATATATGGCTATATGTTACATGTAATATTTTCACGGATGGTAGATAATGTTTCTAAATCATTCCGGGTGTCGATTCGTTGATCCTGTGAAGAGTCACGACGTTTCGCCAAAATCGTATTTGACATTTTCAAGTGTTGTCCGCTTTGACTGAAGAGTCCAACGGGTCGTTGTGTTCGCTTTTATAGCCGGCCGGCCACAAAAGCGACTGCGCAGATTATATCGGAAGCATTTGCGGCACTCGGCAACGCTGTCGGGCGTCCGTTTATTAATTTTTCCACCTCGCGGCCACGTTGCCACGTTTGCTCTTTTTTCAGAAGAGATTTCCATACTTTTAGAATGTTGCGAGCGTCGTTTCGCGTATTCAGCTCACCTCTTTCTTCTATTTCAAGGGCTTCTCTGATTAATCGGACCTTGTAGTTTTCAATATTCACTATTTCTTTGGCTCCTTCAAAATTGATTATATGTCCTTTATGTAGATGGTGCTGGTGGAACAGAGCGGAAGTTGTTTGTTTGTTTTTTAAGTCGTTTTTATCTTCTTGTATTCTGGCCGATATTCGTCTGTTTGTTTGCCCTATGTATACTCTGTTGCAGACGGAACAAGATATACTATACACCCCATGATTTTCCAGTTTAACTTTGTCCTTGGGGTTTTTTAGGATGTTTGCAAGAGTTTTGTGTAGCTTGTAGGATGTTCTGATCTTATGTTTCCTTAGTAGTCTGCCTATCCTATCTGTGATTCCTTTTACGTATGGTAGCTGGGCCTTTAGTGTATTTGGTTCATGGTCCTCTATTGTTCTTCGTGTTTGGGTTTCTTGACGGCGGATGGCCTTCCTGATACAATTTTCTGAATATCTATTTTGTCTAAGGGCTGTGGAAATTTTTGGTAGTTCCTTGCTTCGTGTATATGGTAGTGTCAGTCGAAAGAATCTGAAAATCAAGATGTTCGCTACTCCTTGGATTTGAGCAGGAGGATGATGGGATTTAACATTGAGGTATCGATCGGTGTGAGTTGGTTTCCTATACACTGTGTATTCGAGTGTTCCAGAAAGTTTCCTTGTGATAAGGAGATCTAAAAACGGCAGTTTTCTATCTTGTTCGACTTCCAGAGTGAACTGTATTCTGAGGTGGATTTGGTTTAACTGAATTAGGATGTTGTTTAGAAGTTCGTTTCCGTGAGGCCATATTATAAAGATATCATCTACGTAGATTTTGGCAAAACGTCGTGACTCTTTACTGAATCAACGGATCGACACCCGGAATGATTTAGAAACATGTGTCGGTGCCCTGAAGAACTTAACATCGAGAGACGAAACATATGCCATCCAGTTGAAGGGATGGGTGGGGCTCGTTCCCGGTCAAGCAACCAACAAAAATGTTCATTTAGGCGGAGACGCAGGTTGTTGTGTATTCCACATGAGATTGTGGAACCCAACAGTTGGATGTATAATGACACTCAGCTACTGTTGTCTCATTGAGCGCAGTCTAAGAAAATCTGACACTGTATATATATATATATATATATATATATATATATATATATATATATATATATATATATATATATATATATGTGTATATATATGTATGTATGTATATGTATTTATATAAAAAATAGCACCACAAATGTTTCGTCTGGTTCGAAGGGTCAAAAAATGGAAATAAAAATATTCGATCTGGCTCGAAGGACCAAAAAATGGGAGCACAAATATTCGATCCGGCTCGAAGGACCAAAAAGTGGGGAATACAAATATTTGATCTGGCTCGAAGGACCAAAAAATGGGAGCACAAATATTCGATCCGGCTCGAAGGAACAAAAAGTGGGGAATACAAATATTTGATCTGGCTCGAAGGACCAAAAAATGGGAGCACAAATATTCGATCCGGCTCGAAGGACCAAAAAGTGGGGAATACAAATATTCGATCTGGCTCGAAGGACCAAAAAATGGGAGCACAAATATTCGATCCGGCTCGAAGGACCAAAAAGTGGGGAATACAAATATTTGATCTGGCTCGAAGGACCAAAAAATGGGAGCACAAATATTCGATTCGGCTCGAAGGACCAAAAAGTGGAAATACAAATATTCGATCTGGCTCGAAGGACCAAAAAATGGGAGCGCAAATATTCGATTCGGCTCGAAGGACCAAAAAGTTGGAATACAAATATTCGATCTGGCTCGAAGGACCAAAAAATGGGAGCACAAATATTTGATCCAGTTTGAAGGACCAAAAAATGTTCAGATGAATTGAAGGCATATCAAAGGGGCAAATTTTTGTTTGCAAAAGTTAATAGAGCAACTATTGGAAAGTCAATCCCTACAAATTTTCTAGATAGCCTGATATTTTCCAGTTTTTTTTGGGTTTATTTTTCCGACCGTTTAATATGATTTTTTTAAATTTTTTTTGGGATTTTCCGTCAATTATTGATACATTATTATTTTTTACGATTTTGTTAACGTTGCGGTTTATTTATAAAACCATCCTCAGAACAATTTCTATATCTTATTTAATAATTAATTTCCTAATTTCTTTACACGAAATACGAGATTCTTTTTCTAATCTTCAGTTTACAATCCCAAAATAATTATATATATATATATATATATATATATATATATATATATATATATATATATATATATATATATATATATATATTTACAGGTTTATGATTCCAATGCTGCCCAAATCGTGCCTCCAGCTGATAAAAGGATTCAAGAATCCATCTTGAACAATCTGGAACCGTGGGAAACGTCCTGGAACACAGAAATACTCAACAATAATCCTCTCGTGATCGATCCGATGTCCGATGTCCTGAACAGTTACTTGAACATTGTTATTAGGGACAATATTCTTCCAGAAGATATAGAAGTGAACAAAAAAGTTGGCGTCACCTTCACCTACACACCTCTCCACGGAGTTGGTTACATGCCAGTCGAAAAAGTGGCAGAGGTGATTGGTATCAAGCTGCTGTGCGTTCCAGAACAGAAAGATCCACATCCTGATTTTCCTACCGTGAAGTAAGTCTATAAAGACATAGTTAGGTTTATTTTTTAAAACTATTAGGGGACCTGTGGTGTTTCTTTGTTATCGGTTATGTACAACAAAGTATTTCTCTCCAGATTTCCAAATCCAGAGGAGGGCAAGAGCAGTCTGGATCTTTCTTTCAAACATGCCAACGCTAATAATTCTACGGTTATCATAGCCAATGATCCTGATGCAGACAGATTTGCTGTAGCGGAGAAGAGCAGCAAGTAATGAACTCCACAACTCTTGTCAGTATCACCTTCATTACATCAATTTTCTTCCAGAACAGGGGAGTGGAAGATTTTCACTGGAAATGAGCTGGGTACCTTGTTTGGGTGGTGGATGTTGCACAGCTACAAGAAGGCCCATCCCGACGCCCCTTTAAATAAAGTGTACATGATCGCCAGTACTGTCAGCTCCATGATACTGAAAACAATGTCCAAAGCGGAAGGTTTCAACTTTGTAGACACCCTCACCGGCTTCAAATGGATCGGTAAGTCCTCCAACTCCAGTTCTGGTAAGATTTTATCAGTTTTCGTTAATGTTTAGGTAACAAGGCCTTGGATCTAGAAAAAGAAGGGTACGACGTGATATTTTGCTTCGAAGAAGCGATTGGATACATGTGCAACAACATCGTGGTGGACAAAGACGGCGTATCCGCTCTGGCTCACTTTTCTTGTCTGGTTTCGCAGCTGTATGGTGACGAAAAGCAAATTGTAGACAAGTTAGCTGAGATCTACGATACGTATGGTCTTCACGTGTCGTTGAATTCATATTACTTCTGCTATGATCCGGAGAAAATAAGGGAGATTTTCGATAAGATCAGGAATTACAGTGGAAAGAATCAGGTGAGTGTTGGATTTGTCTGAAATATAACAATCTGGATTTTCTAATTATTTATCAAAATATATCAGGAAAAAAGCCGCACCGCGTCGAGCATCAGTTCTCGATAACTGAAGTTAAGCGACGTCGGATGTGGTTAAAACCTTGGCTTGGTTGGATTATGTTTTCCTGTTTCTCTCTTCGTCGGTTACTATTCCATTTCAGTCCTTTACCTCCTATGCCATCGGGGTGTCCTGAGAATTAATAGGGATTTTTTTAAGAGGAAGAAAAATGCAAATAGTTTGTGTTAATATTTATTTAGGCTATTATATTTCAAGTACAACACATTCATTATGTTTTAAATACACCACAAACGTTTCTTCTCGTTCGAAGGACCAATAAATGTTCGCCCCAATGTTTGATTTATCTCGAAGGACCAAAAAGTAGAAACATAAATATTCCATCTGGCTCGAAGGATCAATAAATGAGAGCACAAAGATTCGATTCGGCTCGAAGGACCAAAAAATGGGAGCACAAAGATTCGATCCGGCTAGAAGGACCAGAAAATGGGAAAACAAATATTTGATCCGGCCCGAAGGACCAAAAAATGGGAGCACAAATATTCGATCCGGCAAAGAAGGACCAAAAAATGATAGCTCAAAAATTCGATCCGGCCCGAAGGACCAAAAAATGGGAGCACAAAGATTCGATCCGGCTCGAAGGATCAAAAAATGGGAGCACAAATATTCGATCCGGTTCGAAGGACCAATAAATGAGAGTACAAATATTTGATCCGGCTCGAAGGACCAAAAAATGGGAGCACAAAGATTCGATCCGGCTCGAAGGACCAAAAAATGGGAGCACAAAAATTCTATCCGGCCCGAAGGACCAAAAAATGGGAGCACAAAGATTCGATCCGGCTCGAAGGATCAAAAAATGGGAGCACAAAGATTCGATCCGGCTCGAAGGACCAAAAAATGGGAGCACATAGATTCGATCCGGCTAGAAGGACCAGAAAATGGGAATACAAATATTTAATCCGGCCCGAAGGACCAAAAAATGGGAGCACAAATATTCGATCCGGTTCGAAGGTCCAAAAAATGGGAGCACAAATATTCGATCCGGCTCGAAGGACCAATAAATGAGAGTACAAAGATTCGATCCGGCTCGAAGGACCGAAAAAATGGGAAAACAAATATTCAATCCGGCCTAAAGGATCAAAAAATGGGAGCACACAGATTCGATCCGGCTAGAAGGACCAGAAAATGGGAAATCAAATATTTGATCCGGCCCGAAGGACCAAAAAATGGGAGCACAAATATTCGATCCGATTCGAAGGACCAATAAATGAGAGTACAAACATTCGATCCGACTCGAAGGACCGAAAAAAATGGGAGCACAAATATTTGATCCGGCTCGAAGGACCAAAAAATGGGAGCACAAAGATTCGATCTGGCTCGAAGGACCAAAAAATGGGAGCACAAAAATTCTATCCGGCCCGAAGGACCAAAAAATGGGAGCACAAAGATTCGATCCGGCTCGAAGGACCAAAAAATAGGAGCACAAATATTCGATCCGGCTCGAAGGACCAATAAATGAGAGTACAAAGATTCGATCCGGCTCGAAGGACCGAAAAAATGGGAAAACAAATATTCGGTCCGGCCCAAAGGATCAAAAAATGGGAGCACACAGATTCGATCCGGCTAGAAGGACCAGAAAGTGGGAAAACAAATATTTGACCCGGCCCGAAGGACCAAAAAATGGGAGCACAAATATTCGATCCGGTTCGAAGGACCAATAAATGAGAGTACAAACATTCGATCCGACTCGAAGGACCGAAAAAAAATGGGAGCACAAATATTTGATCCGGCTCGAAGGACAAAAAATGATAGCCCAAAAATTCGATCCGGCTCGAAGGACCAAAAAATGGAAGCACAAAAATTCTATCCGGCCCGAAGGACCAAAAAATGGGAGCACAAAGATTCGATCCGGCTCGAAGGACCAAAAAATGGGAGCACAAAAATTCGATCCGGTTCGAAGGACCAAAAAATCGAAGCACAAATATTCGATCCGGCTCGAAGGACCAATAAATGAGAGTACAAAGATTCGATCCGGCTCGAAGGACCGAAAAAATGGGAAAACAAATATTCGATCCGGCCCAAAGGATCAAAAAATGTGAGCACACAGATTCGATCCGGCTAGAAGGGCCAGAAAGTGGGAAAACAAATATTTGATCCGGCCCGAAGGACCAAAAAATGGGAGCACAAATATTCGATCCGGTTCGAAGGACCAATAAATAAGAGTACAAACATTCGATCCGACTCGAAGGACCGAAAAAAATGGGAGCACAAATATTTGATCCGGCTCGAAGGACCAAAAAATGATAGCCCAAAAATTCGATCCGGTTCGAAGGACCAAAAAATGGAAGCACAAAAATTCTATCCGGCCCGAAGGACCAAAAAATGGGAGCACAAAGATTCGATCCGGCTCGAAGGACCAAAAAATGGGAGCACAAATATTCGATCCGGCTCGAAGGACCAAAAAATAGGAGCACAAAAATTCGATCCGGCTCGAAGGACCAAAAAATAGGAGCACAAAAATTCGATCCGGCTCGAAGGACCAAAAAATCGAAGTACAAATATTCGATCCGGCTCGAAGGACCAATAAATGAGAGTACAAAGATACGATCCGGCTCGAAGGACCGAAAAAATGTGAACACAAATATTTGATCCGGCTCGAAGGACCAAAAAATGGTAGCACAAAAATACGATCCGGTTCGAAGGACCAAAAATTGGGAGCACAAATATTTGATCCGGCTCGAAGGACCAAAAAATGGGAGCACAAAGATTCGATCTGGCTCGAAGGACCAATAAATGAGAGTACAAAGATTTCGACTCGGCTCGAAGGACCGAAAAATGAAAGTACAAAAATTCGATCCGGCTCGAAGGACCAACAAATTAAAGCACAAATATTCGATCCGGCTCGAAGGACCAACAAATTAAAGCACAAATATTCGATCCGGCTCGAAGGACCAAAAAATGAGAGTACAAAGATTCGATTCGGCTCGAAGGACCAAAAAATGAGAGCACAAATATTCGATCCGGCTCGAAGGACCAAAAAATGGAAGCACAAAAATTGGATCCGGCTCGAAGGACCAAAACATGGGAACAGAAATATTCGATACTGCTCGAAGGACCAAAATATGGGAAAACAAATATTTGATCCGGCTCGAAGGACCAAAAAATTGGAGCACAAAAATACGATCCGGTTCGAAGGACCAAAAATTGGGAGCACAAATATTTGATCCGGCTCGAAGGACCAAAAAATGGGAGCACAAAGATTCGATCTGGCTCGAAGGACCAATAAATGAGAGTACAAAGATTTCGACTCGGCTCGAAGGACCGAAAAATGAAAGTACAAAAATTCGATCCGGCTCGAAGGACCAACAAATTAAAGCACAAATATTCGATCCGGCTCGAAGGACCAACAAATTAAAGCACAAATATTCGATCCGGCTCGAAGGACCAAAAAATGAGAGTACAAAGATTCGATTCGGCTCGAAGGACCAAAAAATGAGAGCACAAATATTCGATCCGGCTCGAAGGACCAAAAAATGATAGCCCAAAAATTCGATCCGGCTCGAAGGACCAAAAAATGGAAGCACAAAAATTCTATCCGGCCCGAAGGACCAAAAAATGGGAGCACAAAGATTCGATCCGGCTCGAAGGACCAAAAAATGGGAGCACAAAAATTCGATCCGGTTCGAAGGACCAAAAAATCGAAGCACAAATATTCGATCCGGCTCGAAGGACCAATAAATGAGAGTACAAAGATTCGATTCGGCTCGAAGGACCGAAAAAATGGGAAAACAAATATTCGATCCGGCCCAAAGGATCAAAAAATGTGAGCACACAGATTCGATCCGGCTAGAAGGGCCAGAAAGTGGGAAAACAAATATTTGATCCGGCCCGAAGGACCAAAAAATGGGAGCACAAATATTCGATCCGGTTCGAAGGACCAATAAATAAGAGTACAAACATTCGATCCGACTCGAAGGACCGAAAAAAATGGGAGCACAAATATTTGATCCGGCTCGAAGGACCAAAAAATGATAGCCCAAAAATTCGATCCGGTTCGAAGGACCAAAAAATGGAAGCACAAAAATTCTATCCGGCCCGAAGGACCAAAAAATGGGAGCACAAAGATTCGATCCGGCTCGAAGGACCAAAAAATGGGAGCACAAATATTCGATCCGGCTCGAAGGACCAAAAAATAGGAGCACAAAAATTCGATCCGGCTCGAAGGACCAAAAAATAGGAGCACAAAAATTCGATCCGGCTCGAAGGACCAAAAAATCGAAGTACAAATATTCGATCCGGCTCGAAGGACCAATAAATGAGAGTACAAAGATACGATCCGGCTCGAAGGACCGAAAAAATGTGAACACAAATATTTGATCCGGCTCGAAGGACCAAAAAATGGTAGCACAAAAATACGATCCGGTTCGAAGGACCAAAAATTGGGAGCACAAATATTTGATCCGGCTCGAAGGACCAAAAAATGGGAGCACAAAGATTCGATCTGGCTCGAAGGACCAATAAATGAGAGTACAAAGATTTCGACTCGGCTCGAAGGACCGAAAAATGAAAGTACAAAAATTCGATCCGGCTCGAAGGACCAACAAATTAAAGCACAAATATTCGATCCGGCTCGAAGGACCAACAAATTAAAGCACAAATATTCGATCCGGCTCGAAGGACCAAAAAATGAGAGTACAAAGATTCGATTCGGCTCGAAGGACCAAAAAATGAGAGCACAAATATTCGATCCGGCTCGAAGGACCAAAAAATGGAAGCACAAAAATTGGATCCGGCTCGAAGGACCAAAACATGGGAACAGAAATATTCGATACTGCTCGAAGGACCAAAATATGGGAAAACAAATATTTGATCCGGCTCGAAGGACCAAAAAATTGGAGCACAAAAATACGATCCGGTTCGAAGGACCAAAAATTGGGAGCACAAATATTTGATCCGGCTCGAAGGACCAAAAAATGGGAGCACAAAGATTCGATCTGGCTCGAAGGACCAATAAATGAGAGTACAAAGATTTCGACTCGGCTCGAAGGACCGAAAAATGAAAGTACAAAAATTCGATCCGGCTCGAAGGACCAACAAATTAAAGCACAAATATTCGATCCGGCTCGAAGGACCAACAAATTAAAGCACAAATATTCGATCCGGCTCGAAGGACCAAAAAATGAGAGTACAAAGATTCGATTCGGCTCGAAGGACCAAAAAATGAGAGCACAAATATTCGATCCGGCTCGAAGGACCAAAAAATAGGAGCACAAAAATTCGATCCGGCTCGAAGGACCAAAAAATCGAAGTACAAATATTCGATCCGGCTCGAAGGACCAATAAATGAGAGTACAAAGATACGATCCGGCTCGAAGGACCGAAAAAATGTGAACACAAATATTTGATCCGGCTCGAAGGACCAAAAAATGGTAGCACAAAAATACGATCCGGTTCGAAGGACCAAAAATTGGGAGCACAAATATTTGATCCGGCTCGAAGGACCAAAAAATGGGAGCACAAAGATTCGATCTGGCTCGAAGGACCAATAAATGAGAGTACAAAGATTTCGACTCGGCTCGAAGGACCGAAAAATGAAAGTACAAAAATTCGATCCGGCTCGAAGGACCAACAAATTAAAGCACAAATATTCGATCCGGCTCGAAGGACCAACAAATTAAAGCACAAATATTCGATCCGGCTCGAAGGACCAAAAAATGAGAGTACAAAGATTCGATTCGGCTCGAAGGACCAAAAAATGAGAGCACAAATATTCGATCCGGCTCGAAGGACCAAAAAATGGAAGCACAAAAATTGGATCCGGCTCGAAGGACCAAAACATGGGAACAGAAATATTCGATACTGCTCGAAGGACCAAAATATGGGAAAACAAATATTTGATCCGGCTCGAAGGACCAAAAAATTGGAGCACAAAAATACGATCCGGTTCGAAGGACCAAAAATTGGGAGCACAAATATTTGATCCGGCTCGAAGGACCAAAAAATGGGAGCACAAAGATTCGATCTGGCTCGAAGGACCAATAAATGAGAGTACAAAGATTTCGACTCGGCTCGAAGGACCGAAAAATGAAAGTACAAAAATTCGATCCGGCTCGAAGGACCAACAAATTAAAGCACAAATATTCGATCCGGCTCGAAGGACCAACAAATTAAAGCACAAATATTCGATCCGGCTCGAAGGACCAAAAAATGAGAGTACAAAGATTCGATTCGGCTCGAAGGACCAAAAAATGAGAGCACAAATATTCGATCCGGCTCGAAGGACCAAAAAATGGAAGCACAAAAATTGGATCCGGCTCGAAGGACCAAAACATGGGAACAGAAATAATCGATACTGCTCGAAGGACCAAAATATGGGAAAACAAATATTTGATCCGGCTCGAAGGACCAAAAAATTGGAGCACAAAAATTCGATCCGGGTCGAAGGACCAAAAAATATGAGCACAAAAATAGGATCCTGCTCGAAGGATCAAAAAATGGGAGCACTAAACTAAAAAATGTTTGCACCAAGGTTTGATCCAAATCGAAGGTCCAAAAAAGGTTTGCGTGAATTACATGAAGGAAAATCATAGGGGCAAATTTTTGTTTACAAGCGTTAATAAGGAAACTATTGGAATATCTCTTCGAACTCTCTGGATAACCCGATATTTTCCATTATTTTTTGGCGATTCCATTTTTCCACATTCTAAAAATATGCCCTGAAAGCTACTTCAACTACTGCTTTGTTCTTCTCTCCATCTGTCTTCAATTCTTTTACATCCAAATATCTTACCTCTCTCACCCAAATCCCCAACGTTCTTTCCTCTGCCATTTACTTTTTCTTTATTTTCTCCAGCCAGGTTTTTCTTAATCTGCCTTTCTTTCTCTCCTCTTTCCTGTTTCTTTACCTTTCCACTAATGTTTCTGGGTTCATTACTAAAAAATTATCGGGTTTTTTTTAATAGTAGAGACACTTAATTGTTTATTTCATCAGTACGTCCAATTATCTGTATGTTGCAGTATCCTACTGGTATCTTAAACGATAAATACAAGATTGTATCCATACGAGATCTGACCACAGGCTACGATAACAGCCAACCTAATAATAAAGCAGTATTACCAGTCTCCTGCAAGTCAGAGATGATCACCTTTATCTATGACAACGGTCTGCACGTGACCTTGAGGACCAGCGGTACCGAACCAAAGATCAAGTACTACACCGAGCTATGCACAAGTCCAGACATCAAGTAAGTCCTATTTATTTTATCTTGCATCTTTAGATTTTGTTGTTCAAACAAAATTTATTCGTCCATCCTGTATTATACGCTTTATATTTTATTTGTACACTCATTCTTATCTTAGAGACAGATCGGTGGTTGAATCGACCTTAAAGGAGATGGTGACAGCCATCTGCGAGGAATATTTCGAACCGGGGAAAAACGGACTGATCCCACAAAGTGGTTGAAATACATTCCAGATGTGTTAAAGCTATAACATTTGTTGTAGCTGATATTTCACACTCATTCCTCTCATTATTTATTTATTAAATTATTTTGTTTGTATACCCTTTCTTTGTTAAATAAAATAATAAATCTATCATGCGGTCTTTCAGTTATCATACCTTATCGGTAATATTAGCCTTCAGCAGTTTTTAGATGCAGGTGAATGATTTATTATATGACAATAATCTTTATTAACAGATACTAAAATATCAATATATACAGAGCTTTTTAAATCCGTTTGTTTAATTTTAAATATTTCAATATAAAAAATGAAAGTTCCAAAGTTTCAATAAACATAAATCTGTATATACAGAGCATTCCTTTAATCCCGCAACCCACGTGACTAATATATGTAGACAACCAACACCACAAATTCTCATTTGACTCAGAAAGCATTCATTTTCTTAATCAACGTCATACATTTTTTTTTTTTTTAATTATATACATAGTTGAGCACTAATAACGAAAATAAACATAACATTTGACCACTCTTACATTATTTTGAATCTAAACAAAAAAATGTCAAAATAACTCCACCAAAGCAAATGCTGTGAAAGGGAAAAAGAAGAAGAGAAGAGTATGTCAGATTTTTATGACAAATATTGTTGATAATAAATATTTCTTTTAATAAAACGTGTTCAATAGGTGGTTTTAAAATAATGTATGTTGCTTAGAATGTGAAAACACAGCGAACAAATCTCGATCTAGGGGAAATTTGACAAACGACACCACCTTTAAAAATTTCAAGACAAAAAAATCAAAGGTACTAAAGTTTAAATAAATCATTAGTGGATTACATGAAGGCTCTGTGTGTGTTTGTTTATATATATATATATATATATATATATATATATATATATATATATATATATATATATATATATATATATATAAACAAACACACACAGAGCCTCTCAGATTGCTTTTGTGCTATCTGTGCTTATATATATATAGCACAAAAACAATCTGAGAGTTAACAAAAAGAAAGTAGATATTCAACCAGAAGAAATCACGGAGAAAAAAAAATCAGTCTAAAGATAGGTAGAGAATTGGTGGGGTCCAGATATGGTGAAAAAGATAGGGAGGAACGAAAAACGATTAAAGAAGATATGTAATGTGACATAAGGAAATGAAAATATATACCTAAAGTATGTAAGGTAAAACAATGAAAAATCTGACAAAGTAAACCTAGCAGAAACTAGAAGAAGAATAAACTGAGTTTAGACTGATTAAACAACCAGGATTATAATAACTTTCTGGTCATTTTATTTAACATAAATGAATTGTTTATAAAAATTCCTTTAGGATACTTATATTAGCTCTTTCTGTAAAATAAACATTAAAACAACTATTGGCCTTTTAGTTACTTTATTATTCATAACAACACATGTATAGTAACATATATATTTGGGTGAACAAATAATTCAATTATTGAGATTCTGCGTACATTTTTTCCTCATCTTTTGTCTCATCGTATTTACAGAGTTACACAACAGTCAGAATAAATAGCACAGTTAACAAAAAGTTGACTCTCTCATAACAAAACGAAAAATAACAACGAAAGGAAAATACTTGAGCAGAAATGTTGGTTTATAAATATCAATAGTATTGCACTATATCCGTAATAGTCATTCTTTTCCTACATTATTGTTATTCTCTTACAATAACAAAAAAAAGAAACATTACATAAACAAAAAATAACGTTAAATCATTTCAATTAACATGGAGAAACTTCCGTCAATTTGCCTGTCATTATATTTTGTATTAATACTAGTTTTTTCCCTTACAATATGACTATTATTTATATTTACCCTTCAGTGGCGATCATTGGCCATAATTAACAAACCTGAGCATTAAAAAGTACTGTCTTTGACATTTTATGCAAAATTACAGCGTTTAAATTCTTCCAGGTTAATCTCTCTGATCTAAGCAAGGAACAACGTTATATTTGTGACAGAAAAATGGCAGAGTTCAAAGCTTATTCCGCTTCAAATAATGCTAATCTTTAACTACCTAAAATCTAAGTATACATAATCACAGATCTAAAAAATTTTTACTAATACATAAGCGATATATTCAAAATATATTTCCCGGGAGATTCTAACGCAACCACATAGGTTCTGATTCGATAAATCACTCACAGACGACGCCGATGACAGAGACATCTTACGATGTGTTACTGATTCCGAACGAATCAGAACCCTGTTTATACACAAGTACAAAAAAACATAACAATTTATAATAATAAAAACAAAAACATTGTCAAAAACTTTTTCTCTGGATCCTTGTTTAATATATACACACTTATAATTGATAATTGGTTATATACATAAATTTTTCTCTTCTGTTTTGTTTTTTCTTTTAAATATTGAGACCGTTATTCCTATACAAAGTGTCGGTTTGGTTTTTTCCATGTTTTTATTATTTTTTCAGATTCACCGTTACGCTATAAGTTATTTACAGAGATCACAAGTTAATATTACGTACAAAGGTTTATATAAGTGTTAGCTTAGGTTTCTAGTTGTTTACGGGGAAAACATGAATCTTTTCTTTAGTTCTAGTTCTTATCGTAATTTCAGGGCGTTCAAATTAATGAAAATCGAATTAGAAAAAGAAAACTGCAACATTTTCATCATCTCTAGATAACCGGCAATACAAAAAAATGTTTTACTGGTTGCAGTGTTTTGTTTAATTTAAAGGGATCTTACATCGATATTATTTGGTTTTTTTAGGGACGTTTATGTTTAAATAGGCGTGGGTAACACTGTAAAGTCCTGTAACGCACACTTAACTGTCTCGTAAAGGGGCCTGTTCTCGTCAGTGCAATATCCTTCGGGTGTGCAGAGTGTTTGTAATTTGCTCAAGTATGAATCGAAATTTTCCTGTCCGATCTTCTCCTGTTGATTGACACTTGCAGTAGTGCCACCTCCTGGTAGGCGGACGTGTTCCAGCAGGGTGATGACGTTGTTGCGCAAACTTTCATAGTACTCGTTGAGGTTGGAGCTGCGCTGAACGAGAGTCTGCGATTCCTGGTGGAGCAAAGGGTTTAGTGTAGTCCTATCGGTTTTTTGCGCAAGCGCTGGCGAGATATGAAACTATGTTAGGTTATGAATATGATTTTTTTTACAGTTTGTTTTGTCTCAAGGCTACTGTTGATAGATGGCGTTGAATTCGGGGCTAGTGTAAATCGAAAATAAATACAAGCATTCTGTCGTTGTTGGTAGAATAGTTCATTAATTTACCAATAGATGGCTCTACTGGGATCATCGCTTTTGTACCGATCTTAGGACAAGTTAAAAAACTGATTCTAATTTTTTTGAGCGATCTGAATTATGTATCAGGAAGTCCAAATAGGATCAATAAAGTGAATGAGTTATGTTATAAACCGAAAAATATTTTGAGATTATCATAAAGAAATAAAGTCTTGTATATGACGAAATGGCGGATGCGAGTAAAATATTAAAGTTGGGAAGTAAGCTGGAGGGATTACCAAAATTTGGGGCGTGTAAGAATGAAGTGAAAATGCTTCTCATAAATGAATGAGCAAATCTCTTTAAAGAGATAAGGGAGTGTTTGTAATATATGAATACATTTTAGAGATACTAAATTGTAACTGGTTGCAATTTTTAATAAAAGGTTATATTTAAATCAAATATTATAAATTTTACTTGCACACACATATAACAATATAATGTTTTTCTTTGTCTTAAAGATTTCCAACGGACAAGAATAAATCACGTTTCTAAAAACACTAAAAACTTTTAGTAATATCTTTAATGTGTATATGTCTTATATGTTTCTTAATTGAAATTGTGAGAAAAGCGTAAGCCAAGTCGGCTAAAGAGGAACTGAATTGGAATTGATCGATCGATACCAATACTGACTGATTCCTATTGGTCAGACTTCAGATCAAAGATATGATAAGACGACGAAGAGTTAATTCCAAAGGCATAAAATTCTTCTTCACTAAGTCTCGTTTTTCTCTGCAAAGTATCAGTGAAGTATCTGATATATTCTGCTGATTTAACCCATTATAAAATAATGAGAATTTGTAAACAAGGTGTCAAGTAGTGCTATACAGAATAAGTTCTTATTCTAATGCATCAGATTAAAGTTATATGAAGCTGAGAACTTATCAATTAGTCCTCGTAAAACAGAGAATGCTAACAATTTTCATGACAAATTTTTTTTGCATTAATACATGAGTGTATTTATAATGTCGTTTTTTTTCAAATTTTAAAAAGATTGCCATCTACTGGCAATAATTTTACCTAATATAACATATCCCATATTCTAGTTAAATAAATTGATATTAAGGGTCGGTTCTACAATGCAAGAATTTACCAGGTATAAGCTATACTTGGAATAAAATTTGAAACGCCCGTTCTGTAGAATAGTTTACTTCAAAATCATCTTCATTTTACAGAAAAGGACTAGAAAGTTTGTCAGAGAAGTGGAGAAAGATTGTCAATAACGATGAAGATTATATTGTAGATTAAAACTATATTTACACTTAAATACAATGAAAATTTGTACAGTATGAAAAAACGACATTGCTTTATGGGAACACTACAAAAAAAGTGACCAAGGTTTGAATTCTGGTTGATTCTGATATTTAAGACAATCCATATCTCGAAATGTACTTACTTTTTCGCCGTGGGTGAGATGAGTCTCCATGGCATTAATGTCTGACTTCAGCTTGAGCATCTGAGACTCAACTCGTGCGTTCTCCCTCTGCAGCTCGGAGATTTCGGCCTCGAGGGTCATGAGATCCTCTCCCCCGTTGGGATTGGCGTCCATACCTATAAAAATATATCTGCAAATGAGTGTTCGAGTTAGATTTGGAGGTTGATAGTTCGTGAAATCTGTCGGGCTTCGCTTGTTTTAGTTTGATAGACCGGTGTCGAGTTCCTGGCATGTATGTATCGTTGTTTATCGTTTTTATCTCGAAAAGTTGATAAGAAATTGACGCCCGTTGCGTTTCAGGTCGATATGAGGCAACTGTATCGTAAACCGCAAAATTCTTATTTAACTTGGGTTTTAACAAGCACGTTTGTTAAAAACAATTCGATCTACGGAGCAAAAATTTGTTTGGTATATTGGGTTGCCTGAAAACCTCGGAAGGATTTTTAAGAGGAAGAGATAAGTAAATGGTTTAAAGTCACTATTAAAAGTCTACATACAGCAGGCAAATTAGTTATATTTTAAAAACGGTTTAATTGCTGTTTTTTTTTTTAAATTTTTATTAATTAAATTCCCAACATAAATAAACAACAACAGGCACTGAACCAAATAATTGAATTGCAAATTACATTAAAAAATAAATAAATTGTCCTGAATAATACCTCAAAAGTAAACATACACCTGAGAATGCTTGTGTACATATATAAAATGTCTACAAAAAATAAACTTGTAAACTTTTCCGTGTTGAGTTTAGCCAACCCATTGTGGAACATTTTTTCGCGGATGGAAGAATACACTAGACTATTAGTCCGGGAGTACATACGATCGTTGGTGTCCCGTTTGTTGGGAACGTGCAGACGTTTCGCCAAGGTCAACTAGAAGGTCGACTAGAAGTCAGACTAGAGTGTTCAGACAAGCATTGAGAATGCCAGGTGTGACCTTGGTATAGCACCTACGATATAGCATATTCATATGATTTTTAAATTAATTGAGAGAGATATCCATGGTATTGTCGGGCGTTTTTCCCTTCAATACCATGAAGTGGGTAAATGCTGTTTTGCTTTTCTAGTATCTGGAGCGGGTACATCTCGCGTTTTTCCCTTTGTACCCATTGAACAACTCAGTACTAGAGTAACGTCTGAATGATTGTGGCGTGTTAATTTTTTTTTATTTATATAAAAATAATTGTATTGTTATGCCTTCGGTAGATTTAAATTCAATATGGTTTCCGATTCTAAAGAATACAATTAAAAACATTTAAGAATTTCAATTAACAATCACAATCACACGGTAAACCTCACCTATATACATTTTTTTGATAGAATCTCACTGTCATTAAAAATTAATTGTCAAGGTAAGTATCATTGACATACACAAAAAAAATATATACTTTCTATCTTTTCATAATTTATAGAAAGTAATATACGTTATTTTTAGATTCGTTTTGAAAACGGGAGGAGAATACTTCCCGAAACGTTAGCATTAAAAGTTTGTAATTTTTTTTAGAACATTTTTCATATTTTTAAAATTTTGTTCGTTAGGCACATTTATTACAAAAAAGAATCACTAAGAAATTTGTCTCCGTTTGGTTTTTTGTTTTTACCCAGTGATTCTTTATTTACATAAGAACAGATATTTTTGATATTTTTTGAGTTTTAGATCGTGGCGAAAACCCTAAATAAAGAAAAAAATATATATCAATACTAGAGGGTACACCGTAGGGTGTGGCTGAATAGCCATTATGCCTTGTTAACTCTTTGGGTGGGTATCTCCCTTGCGTTTTTCCCTTGATACCCCGTTTAGACCCGAAGTTATTCTGCGTTTTTCCCCTCAGTGTTAGGAACAGTACCCAGTTTTTATAATGCTATTATTGATTGATAACACTATCATTGTTGAAGTTATGCAAAATATCTCTATTTGAATTTATGTTCAAAAATTGTCTGAGTAGCGATGTGCACATATTTATATGCTTTGTAATTCAATAAATATTGAAATAAATATGCATGCATAAAGTGGGTAAATGCTGTTTTGCTTTTCTAGTATCCGGAGCGGGTACATCGCGCATTTATCCCTTTGTACCCATTGCACAACTCAGTACTAGAGGTTACACCGTAGGGTGTGGTTGGATATCCATTATGTTTTGTTTTGTTAGCTCTTTGGGTAGGTTTTTCCCTTGATACCCCGTTCAGACCCGAAGCTGGCATGGTTGTGCGTTATCCCCTCAGTGTCAGGAGCAGTACCCAGTTTGATATTTGATTATTGGCCGATAATATTATCATTAAACTTGAAGAGTTGAAACTTGAACACCAAATCACTTTCTTTGAACTGCTTTGGTGTTTAGTGGTAAATTTCTTCAAGTTTAGTATTTCACACCAAAGGTTCCAATAGAAGAATTGAATATTATCATCGTTGAAGTGATGTAAAGCATCTCTATTTGAACTGATGACGATTGCTGTCGTTGTTATTATAATTAGTGTAAAAACGAGGATCTGTCGTCGAGTATGTGAACTGCCTCATATTAAAGTATGATTTATATTGGTTTGGTAAATTTAAAGTAACAGATAATAAGTAAAGACCAATTTGATGAATCTAGAGTGTTCTGGGTTACTTTTATTTCCAGACAGTTAAAGCTGTAATGATTGGAAGTCACCACCATGCTCGTCAAATTCATGTATCGAACTAGTCGCCCAGTTACCGCCATGTCAGTTATTATTGGGGTGATATGTATATCTTTCTCTATGTGATATGTATAACATATTAAAAAAAAAATAATCCCTTCATTTTTGTCGTATCGTTACATTTGCAATTAAAAATTTTGGTTCTGGGCTTATTGTTGTTTATTTCTATTGGAAATATAACTAGTAAAACTTAAAAAGCCAGAAATTAAACCGTTTTAAAAATATAACTAATTTGCATGGTTTATGTAGACTTTTGTGACTGACTGTATGTGAATATTTACATAGTCTATGATGCAATTATTATTATTGCTTGGGTAAGAAATATTTTTGTTTAGTATATATTTTTAAGACAACGGTTTCATCTCAAATAAAACGATAGGCCTGTCGTTTGTTTAGAAGGTCCTTTAGTATACAAATGTAAGAAATATGCTTGCTTAATTTACATCTTCCGGTCTCTTGTCCCATCTCAGGCAAAACGATAGTTTTTTCGCATTTTTCTTTGGTAAAGATGGTTTTTATCACGTTGGACCAGATGCCGACTACATTTCATTTTTCGCTAAAGTTGACACTGGGTTGTATTGTGTTTATACTCAATATACGTTCGCCTATTCTATCTAAAAGCTTCGATAACACTTAAGGGTAATTAACCGCCAGATGTTTGATAACGGTGGGGCATCTTTAGAGATGGCTTCATTTTCAGTATTTGAAACCAACGTTTTCATTTATACTGTGAAGAAGTAAAGTGTAGTGTCGTTCCCGAATAATTCCGAGGGTGAGTGTATCACTGAACACTGTTATCTATTAACTTTTATTGGCTGTGAGTTTGCCACTGAACACTTTAATTTCTATCGATTTATATTAGTTTTGAGATGTATTTAAAGCTCTATTATTTATATTTAATGTTTTCATTAATATTAAAAGATTACTATATAAGTGAATTTTTCACTGAACACTTTGTCTTCTATTGATTTTGGCATTTTGTGTTAGTGTTCACTTAATATAATATTTGAAACAATGGTTCTTGATTAATGTTTTGATCAATATTAAATGATTTCTATTTAAGTGAATATCCAAACTTTGTTTGAGTGTTGGCATCAGCATATTCATATGATTTAAAATGTAATTGAGAGAGATATCCATGGTATTGTCGCGCGCTCTCCCTTCAATACCATGAAGTGGGTAAATGCTGTTTTGCTTTTCTAGTATCTGGAGCGGGTACATCGCGCGCTCTCCCTTTGTACCCATTGCACAACTCAGTACTAGAGGTTACACCGTAGGGTGTAGTTGGATAGTCCATTGTTTTGTTTAGCTCTTTGGGTGGGTATCCCGCGCGCTCTCCCTTGATACCCCGTTCATACCCGAAGCTGGCACTGCTGTGCGTTCTCCCCTCAGTGTCAGGAACAGTACCCAGAATGATAATTTTATTATTAACTGATAACATTATCATTGTTGAAAATGTATGATCTGTAATTTAATAAATATTGAGAGATCATTGTTGAAAATATATGATCTGTAATTTAATAAATATTGAGAGATCTGCATGGTGTTGTCGCGCGCTCTCCCTTCAATACCATGAAGTGCGTAAATGCTGTTTTGCTTTTCTAGTATCTGGAGCGGGTACATCGTGCGCTCTCCCTTTGTACCCATTGCACAACTCAGTACTAGATGTTACACCGTAGGGTGTAGTTGGATAGTCCATTGCTTTGGTTAGCTCTTTGGGTGGGTATCTCGCGCGCTCTCCCTTGATACCCCGTTCATACCCGAAGCTGGCACTGTTGCGCGTTCTCCCCTCAGTGTCCTCAGTGTCAGAATGATAATTTTATTATTAACTGATAACATTATCATTGTTGAAAATGTATGATCTGTAACTTAATAAATATTGAGAGATCATTGTTGAAAATATATGATCTGTAATTTAATAAATATTGAGAGATCTCCATGGTGTTGTCGCGCGCTCTCCCTTCAATACCATGAAGTGCGTAAATGCTGTTTTGCTTTTCTAGTATCTGGTGCGGGTACATCGCGCGCTCTCCCTTTGTACCCATTACACAACTCAGTACTAGAGGTTACACCGTAGGGTGTGGTTGGATATTCATAATTTTTTGGTTAGCTCTTTGGGTGGGTATCTCGCGCGCTCTCCCTTGATACCCCGTTCATACCCGAAGCTGGCACTGTTGCGCGTTCTCCCCTCAGTGACAGGAACAGTACCCAGTTTGATATTTGATTATTGGCCGATAATATTATCATTGTAGAAGTTATGTAGAACATCTCTATTTGAATACATGTTGATTGCTATCATGCATTATAACTGAGGTTATAATAAGTATCTCTCGTTAAGAGTGTGAACAGTCTAGTATTAAAATGTGATTTGTATCGATCTGATAAATTTAAAGTAACAGACAGTAAACAGAGAATAGTTTGATGGATTCAGAGTGTTCAAGGTTACTTTTATTTCCAGGTATTTAAAGCTGCAATGCTTGGAGGCCACCACCATGCCCGTCAAACTCATGTACCCAACTAGCCGCCCAGTTAGAGTAATTCTAGTTAAGTCATCCCAGTTAATATCAGGGAGATATGCATATCTATTTCTATATTATATATATGTTTATTCAAGAAAAAAATCCTTTTAATTTTTTTTGGTTCTCGTATCGTTACACTCGCATCGTAGTGCCAGATCCCATATATATATATATATATATATATATATATATATATATATATATATATATATATATATATATATATATATATATATATATATATATATATATATATATATATATATATATATATATATATATATATATATATATATATATATATATATGTATATATATATATATATATATATATATATATATATATATATATATAATTTTTTTGCTAAAAATTGGCACATGTACTATCAAAAAATGTCAGCAGGTTTCTTGTTACCTCTTCTTCCGTTTTAAAAGATTTCCCATTTAAACAAATTTGGAGGAAGAAAGAAATATTGGAAAGAAATTTGGAAAAATCCTTTTAATTTTTTTTGGTTCTCGTATCGTTACACTCGCATCGTAGTGCCAGATCCCATATATATATATATATATATATATATATATATATATATATATATATATATATATATATATGTATATATATATATATATATATATATATATATATATATATATATATATATATATATATATATATATATAATTTTTTTGCTAAAAATTGGCACATGTACTATCAAAAAATGTCAGCAGGTTTCTTGTTACCTCTTCTTCCGTTTTAAAAGATTTCCCATTTAAACAAATTTGGAGGAAGTGGAATATACTGTAGTCCGAAGGTTCGATGTCCGGTAATTAAACCATCCGAACCGGTCAAACATCCGAATTCAACATTTTAGATTAGATTTGATTTATTCGATTAGGTCACTACAACGCAATAGGCAATATGTTTGTGCATGACGAAAATGTCTAGACAACGATGACTGGAACACAGATTCAATATGGCGTGGGGGTTAATGATTCTTAATTTTTTTTTTAACACGTTTAATTTGGGAGAAAGGAAAAACATGACTTATTCAAAGTATGGACCACCACCAGCTACACATTTTTTCCTATCTCTCTGGCAATTTGTAGATGCCCTTCCAGAAAAACCGTACATTTTTTGAGGTAGTCCAGTCATCAAGCCATTTTTCGACATCTCCGTAATTGTTGAAGTGTTTCATGGAAAGTGCGTGAGGCATCGATAAAAACTAGTGGTAGTCGGAAATGGCCAAGTATGGTGAATACGGCGGATGGGGCAAGATGTCTGGGAGCTTTTGAAACGTGAGATTGCCAAGGAAAATGTCACAAATAAGACACAATTAATTGAGAGAATAATTTTCCACTGTAATCATAAAGAACACTGCAAAGAAATCTGTCTTAATTGCATTTAAATATGCCTCGACGAGTACGCGCAGTCATAAAGGTTAACGGCGGTAATATAAAATATAGATTTGTTTGCCTATGAGTATTATTGTACAGTATTTGTATTGTATATTTATTGTATTGTATAGTATTGTAAGTGGTCAGTGTAATAAAGATGTCTTTAACATATTGAGTAACTTTTATCATCCGCAACAAACGCGTCTTTCTAAAGATAAGCAAAGCAAGCAAATAAAGTGAGTTTACTTATTTCAAGTCGTCACATTAAAATGGTCAGGAACTGTATATATATATATATATATATATATATATATATATATATATATATATATATATATATATATATATATATATATATATATATATATATATATATATAGATATTAAACAATGATAAAACTGATTAAAAATAAAAAACAACTAGAATAAATAGCAATACAGCAACAAGAAGTATACATTTGTATTTCGTAGCCTGTAGAGACGAATTTCCTTGAGGAAATCTAAGAGAAAGGTGGAATGTTTTAAAAAAATTTCCTGCCAGAACCCTAGAGTCCGTACCTCCTCAAGAGTAGAAACAGGACAGGACGATAATAGGTGGAAAGCATCGACAAAACAGAATCGCAAAATGCACAAGATTGTTGCACAAGAGAAGTTATTCCAGAACCATCCAGAAAATACCATTCCAGTTGAATTAGATTGTGTATTTTAGTTTTTATACTGGGGAAAAGTATAAGGATGATAGTCCGAGGGTGCGATGTCCGGAGAGTAAGGTGGAAACATCGGAACAATTTTTCCCGGGTCCTAATTGAAACGTGTGGTTGTGCATTGCCATGATGAACAATAACGCCTTTCCTGTGTGCTAATTCTGACTGGTTTTCTTCAATAACATTTAGGTTTGTGGTTGGACCGTGTTGTCGGCCTAACACAACATTCTTCGTCGAATCTGCCATTTTCATGTTCTGATCGTTTTTGAGTTGTGCGTTCAAACGTTTTGAATTATTTCTACCGTATTCTTTGCTGTTTTAGCTATTTTCTGGTTTAGTTTCTGTTTTTGTGAGTTCTGTAGTAAAAAATCTGCGATTATAATTGCAAAAAAAAATGCCAAAACCGTTAAGCGGTCAATGTAAGCAGGCTGTCTCGTCACTTATTAGTCCTCTCTTTTAAAACAAGAGACGATTATCATGGAGAAATGAATCAAAATAACTTTCTGTGTTTCATAATGTTCTTTTTAGGAACAAGCCTAAAAAAGAATATGTGGCAGATCATATGGCTGAAGAGTATGGCCACAAAGTATTACGTCTTCCCCCTTATCAATGTGTATTTAATCCTATAGAATTGATATGTGGGGGGTGGACAAAAATTATTACAACCGTCATATATGTCTAGATGGAAGAACGATTGATAACCGTTAGGATATGTGGAAAGAAGCTTTATCAATAGTTACACCACAAATCTGGATGAACAGCATCAGACATACAGAAAAAGAGATTGAAAGATGGTCGAATCGCGAAAGAGTATTTGATAGACTAGAAGTTAATCCCCTAAAAATTTACTTGAACAGCGATTCAGATGCTGAAAGTTGCTTTACTGATAGTGAATAATTAAACTTTGCGTGAACTTAATGAAAAGCCGCTAAGTTCAGAAGCAGAAGTTTCGAAACAGATTTTCGCGTAAAACTTTTAAACAAAAAAAACTTTTCGTGTTATTTTTTTATTTACAGTTTTGTCAATCATACAAAAATTAAAGTCTAGGTATTTTGGTGTTGATGTGGCAACATTGTAACGTGAGTGCATCATAGATCTTGATGACCTACAAATATTATTTCCCTGAATGAGCTATAGTAACACCAGACTGTGAAGCCGACAATAACATACGAACAATGCCTGTTGAACTCAATATTGATACAAAGCCGTGGTTTGGTTGCCAATCCACTATGTTGCATCCTCACCAAAATCAGTCCACGATCAAGCCCACAAGAGATGTGCTGTTGTCAATTTGATTGTATTGATTTATTCAGTAATATTTCGTGATTTGGCTTTGCTAAATAACCAGCAAGAAAACGTGCACATTTCATTAATCTGGGTGTCTTAGTTTGTCTTCCTTCAAGGTGGATAAGAATATTCTTTTCGTTTCTAACAGAGGAAGGCCGAATGATTTCGTAAAGTCTCAATTGACCTGTCTTCTTACCTGTATATCCCTTAGCATAGAACGGCATATCTTCCGGGTATTTACTTTTCTTCACCGTCTGACCAGCAACCGGACATCCGCTAAGGGAGCGATGCGTTAAAAAAGACCCGTTGATGTGACCCGTACCGTCACAGCCGGGCGTCGGACAATTCACTCCTTCGAACTTCATGGCGGTGGCTGCTGCTACCGCTGCCTTATGTTGTTCGACACTGCCTCCACTCTCCAGGACTCTCATTTTGTTACGGTTGGCGATGGGACAACCAGAAGCGCTGCAAAAGAATATTTGGCTCGCTATCAAAAGCTTGTCTAGGTATGAAGGTTATGAGGTTTACGACAAAAATGACTTCAGGAAAGAGATATGTGGGTATTGTGTGACAGTGACACTATTAAAGGTGAGTGTCAGCAAGGTGAGGACACTAACACACATGTAAATAATCTTTTGTTTTATTTCTAAATTTTAGTATAGATAGGCAACCATCAATTAGCTTGGGTGAGGAAATTGAAACGATACAACAAAGAGAAAAATTTCAATGTTTAGGGGGCCGTGGCTCGACATAAACTGACTGTAAATGAGCTCTTCGAAGAAGTTTTGATTACTTTTCGGTCCTCCCTATATATATATATATATATATATATATATATATATATATATATATATATATATATATATATATATATATATATACGTGTTGAGTTCTTCAGTGTTTCTTTTGAACAATAGTGTGGTAAACATTTCCAAGTTCACTCTTGCACACATCCTATATCTCAAAGCCGTAGTCCATATCGTAAAGAAAACTCTTGGTTACTAATTTTCTTCTTCTAGTTACTATATATGAAGTGGTAGTATCATATATCAACAATATGTTATAATAAAATAAAAGATGAAGAAGATAATGTCGTTATAAACTCAAATTCACTTTTGTCTCGTTTCTTATGGTGTTCATATCATGTGAAACTAGATAGATGTCAATCGCCGGGTTATATCCGCGTGTATCCTGAAATCTCTTAATATTTTAAATTTTTTTGGACGGGTTTTATCGAGAGAAAGTAGTGAAGCGAGCCAGTGCAGTAGTAGTTCCGTATTCCGTTCGCAGATTTCCTGTGTAGTTCGAAGAAATATATTTCGGACGTTCAGTATTGTCACGGTAATCAGTCTGGATAAAGCCGGCTGTTTTCATTGGTAATCGAATGCAGTCATTTTTCGAACCACCACTTGTGTGGCCTTATACTGGCACGGGGGATTCTACAAAATGATCGCCGAAGAGGTATTATCGCACCCGGCGTATTCCCCAGACTCAGTCCCCTGGGATTTTCATCCTTTCTGATTCTTGTAACATTACCTCGTTGATTACCCGATGAAAAAAGAGATCTGGGATTCGACAGCAGTTGGTGTTTGAAAGCTGATTAAAGTGTATAGAAAGCAAGGAAGAGCTTATTTGGAAGATTTACTTTATCTTACTCTTTTTATAATCAAATGTGAAAACGGAAATTAAATCAAATATGATTCTAAATATAGACAAAATGGATATTCAGAAAATTGCATCAGGAAGGCCATTCACAGTCAGGAAACCCAAACACGAAGAACAATAGAGGATCATAAACCAAATGCTCTAAAGATCCTGCTATCATACGTAAAAGGAATCACGGATAGGATAGGCAGACTACTAAGGAAACATAAGATCAGAACAGCCTACAAGCCGCACAAAACTGTTGCAAACATCCTAAAAAACCCCAAGGACAAAGTCAGACTGGAACAAAACAACTACATGGGACAAACAAACAGACGAATATCGACCAAAATACAAGAATAAAAAAACAATTTAAAAAAGAAACAAACCATTTCCACTCTGTTCCAGCACCATCCTACCAGAAACAGGTCATAAAATTAATTGTGAAGGAGCCAAAGAAATAGCGAATACTGAAAACTACAAGGTCCGAACAATCAGAGAAGCCCTTGAAATAGAAGAAGCCCTTGAAATAGAAGGGGCTAGCTAAATACGTGAAACGACGCTTGGAACATTCCAAAAGTATGAAAATCCCTTCTGAAAAAAGAAGAAACGCGGCATCGTGGCGGCGAGGTAGAAAAATCAATAAACGGACTCCCGACAGCGTTGCCGAGCGCCGCAAATAGTCCCGAACAAGCCCGATATAATCCGCGCAGTCGCCGGCCGGCTATAAAAGCAACCACAATGACCCGTGCACATCAGTTAGACCCTTTAGTCGAAGTGGACAACACTTGAAAATAAGGTTTTGGCGAAACGTCGTGACTCTTCACAGGATCAAAGCATCGACACCCGAAATGGTTTAGAAACATTATCTATCATCCGTGAAAATATTACATGTAACATATATATATATATATATATATATATATATATATATATATATCTTCCTGAAGTCAAAATTTGTCTATGACTAAGTTTTACCTTCTATGGGACAAGAATTTTCCAGTAGCGTGTCCAGAACCATCACACCCTGGAATAGGGCATCTGGCAGCGTGCAAGAACATATACAAGTTTAATACGAACCTACATACATTTATTTTAACAATTGCAAAAGACCTCTTCTGGATGATAACCGCACTAACACCAGACGAATTATTTTGTTATAGTCCTACCTTAATGGTTCGGAGTCTTGACCGTCTCTTGGTTTGCTCTTGGGTTTGTTCGCTCTGGGACATCCGGAAAGACTTCTGTGCGACGAGTAGTTTCCTGTTACATGTCCCGAACCGTCGCAACCGGGCGTTGGACATTTCAGTTCCTGTGAGTGAGCTTGGATTTGATTTCTATCCGCTCTGGGACATCCCGATAAACTGTAGGAAAGAAAATCGCTATTTTTTTTGGATAACTTAACTGAATAAACACAATCTTTCAGACCGTTTTTTGTCTTATTATAAATAATAGTGGCCGTCAAAGACTGATCAATTTGAAATTTGACAGTTTGCAGAAGTGAACTTGTTTGACAGTTGGCCACAAAAAATATATGAAACAATGCCATCTATCCATCGTTCGATGAAATTTTCACTTGATCCGCGTATGATATACCGTGTGTTCAGGATAAGTAGTGAAAAATACCCGACAACGTATTGAAAAGTGCTTGATAGTAAATGGCGGAATGATAGAAATGTCTAGTATTGCCAGAAATGTAGAAATGTCTATGCCAATTTAGATCGGCCTGTAAATAAAGGAAGTTACTTGTTAAAAAATTAATATATAAAAATAAATATAAGTAAGAATATGATAAAATAAAATCAAGGACACCCAGTAATTTAGAACCATAAAAATCGGTACAGTTTGGTTTAAGGTGGTGCTGGTCAAGAATCCCTTGTTAGTTTTTCTCTAAAAAAATCCTAATAGTACTTCTCGAAAATGGGGACCATAAAAGTTGACGCAATTGGCCATGATATTAGCAAAAAAAACATGTGATACACTTTCTTAATGCCGTTTTCCGAGATCTATCCAACAAAAGAAAGTTTATGAAAATCGGTCCAGAAATTAAAATTTCAACGGGGTTGTAAGTCCTTACTGTATGACACAAGTCTATAAAATAAAAAAAAATGGTGCCGCCAAAACTTAAACGTAATTTTAAATTATAATGTCTAGCAACACTACCTGTAGCATTAATTATTTAATTAAATTAACTTTTTTTCGAATTGTATTCATTTATTTCAAAATGAAAAAATGAAAAAATTGTGGACATGCCGGACAACCATTTTTAGACAAACATTCATCAATTTCTTTGAGCATTTTAAAAATACTCAAAGAAATTGATGTACAATGATCCAACATGTACGAGATCATATCCGATAGGCTATGGAAGACAAAATATTTTTTTATGAGTTGTTCAAAATAATAGTATGGCAGTTTGTATATATGCCAGAGAAAATTAAAGAAGAAGATTCAATTATCTCCTGAAGATGCTATGATGATGATGCATGGTTAGCGAAACGCGCCTCCAGTTAAAGTTACTAAAAAGCGATTTGGTGTTTAGTGGTAAATCTATTCGAGTTTACAGTCTTACCAATCTATAAAAAAAACAATGGCAATGGTGCCTCTAGGTTATTCTTCGTGTTTAGTTTCATTAAAATAAAAGTTAGCTTTGAACGTGATGGATGAAAAAAATATCAGGATATTACCTATCTTTATTTGGAGGTTTGTCATGTTGCGGTAAGGAATGTTGTGGAGGGGGCATTGAATAGCAAGCTCCCGGAGAATAACCTCCTGGTGGTACGGGATAGCCTCCGGTTGTAACGGCTCCTGGATAGCCACCAGGTCCGCAGGGATAACCTGCTGGAGTAGGGTATGGTGCCGAGTATGGATTGGAGGCATAATCAGATGCAACGGTCGTCATTCCATAGCCTGGATGCGGACTCATGGAACCATACGCTGAAACAAAATGATATCGAGTTAAAATCAAATCTGTGGTGTTTTTTTGGTTGCCTACCAGCAGCATCTCGACTGTAGGCATCCATGTAGTGAGACCCTCCACTATCAGGTGTGGATTCTCGACTGTAACCTGATCCAGGAGCTGGTGCCAATACTCCTGGAGGCGCTCCGCTAGATCCAAAAGGTCTTACTCCACTGAAACAAGATAAACTTTCGATTAATACAGAATTATTAAATGGTTTGAATTGAAGAGATGTTACCTATGCGAAAGCCTGCTCACGCTGAGATCCAGAGTTTGACCTTGAGGACTGGGAACTTGCGGACTGGCCGAAAGATGAGGACTAGCTGCTGCTTGGGGACTTCCTCCTACTCTTTGTCCGCCATAGTGCGGTGAACTGTAAGCAACCTGGAATCAAAGATAGTGAAATACAATTAATCCGTTAATTTTGAACCTGCACAGGGTGCTGATTCTGAATATTAATTTGGAAATCTATGAACCAGAACTTTCTGATTATTGGCTGAGCTCAGTGTTGCTCGATATTTATATGTGCGATACTTTCACGATTCAATAAAGCTGACCGTACATCCATTGCAGGATAAAGACCTCCCCAGCATGCTTATATATATATATGCGCAATGGTTAGTTGTTTGACCGGGAGGAAGCCCCACCCATCCCTTACATTGGAGGGCACATGTTTCGTCTGTTGGTAGTTAGACTTATCAGGGTACCGACACATGCTCCCTTGCCAAGAATAGGGAGTCCCTCTCCATAATCACACAACCCATATTTTCGCCGACTTCTCGTCGGATGGTCGGAGGTTGTTGTGCGTTCCACATGAGATTATGGAACCCAACGGTCGGGGGTGTATAACTCCTGACTACTGTTGCTTTGTTCGACGCACTCCAAAGAAGTCAAATATATATATAGTGAAAGAATGAAATCAGTATTGGTGCAAAGGAAGGCTAACAACAACAAACGCCTCTAACTGTACTTCGCGTGGTCCACCAGGACCCGTACGCATATATACGTATATATATATATATATATATATATATATATATATATATATATATATATATATATATATATATATATATATATATATATATATAGTCGGATATATAACAAACTTTTTAAATAATAAAAAATTCATTCATTTCATAGCTAGTTTCAGTATCGGAAACAGAAAATAGTCACACAGAGATAAATCAGGCAAATACGAAGGATGTTGAAGCATACATACTTGTTTTTTCGGCAAAAATTCACGAACAGTGACTGTTCTGTGAGCACAGACTTTCTTTGTTTAGATCCTTTGTCAAAATTTCGTTAATTATATCTTTGGTTGCATTTAATTCCTCCACTATGTATCTCGCAGTCGGATTCGCGTTATAGGTGATCATTTCACGTATTTTTTCCACAAACTAATCGCGACTTTTGTTTTTTTGACCGGCCTGGCTCTGGATTGTCCGGCAAGCTTTGGGTCGTTTTATACCACTTGAACTCGCGTATGAGGATAATCATCAACACGGATTTTTTCATCAAGTTTAATGTTTCAACAGAAGTGTTAATAATCCTAAAAGAAAATTTAATAATGGCTTTTTGTTCCACTGTGTCAAAGTGTTTTGTCATCACCGACACCGAAACTATCTTGCAGAGTTTGACAATTTGTACATGGAAACAAAAAAACAATTTTCTATAAAAAAATAATTTCAAAACATCTAAAAGGACCGTATTATGTTATTAACTTTGAACGAAGACCGGCAACATGGCTCTCTTTGCTCATCAAAAATAAACGAGGATAACGCTGGTTAACCGCAATGACCCTCGGTCAAGCCGTAACTTACTTAAGCGGACATAAGTGTGGCAGATTCGGTGAATAAATAAAGACGGTCGTTAACGAAGCGACGATATGGTAATGGCCAGACGAGAGAGGTAACAGGTGGCGATCTCACCAGATGAGATAACGGAAATGACGTATGAAAAAAAAAATAATAGCTCAGAGTGTTTCCTGATATCTTACAATTTTATAATTTAGATTTATTATTAATTTGATGGATTGGATCGTATTTTTTTGCAAAATTTGAGCTTTTATTTCCATAACAAAACAAATTACCTCAATAATCAAAGTATTGGTCATCGTTAGCTATTAATTTTTTCCATCTTTCTGTCGAAGAATGGATGCCACCCCAAAAGAACTTTTGGATTTTTTAGGTGAACCATTCAACTTAATTTTCACATCTTCGTAAGAATGTAAGTGTTATTCTGAACGTCCGTGCTGAATCGATCAAAATAAGTGGTAGTTCGAAGGGGCTAAGTCCAGTGAATACGGCGGGTGGGGTAAGACGTCTCATTTAACGTTTTCCCAATAGTTTTTTACGCAGTTTGAAATTGTCATGTTAAAAACTACTTTATCGTGTTTTTGGGAGTATTCTGGTCGTTTTTCCTTCAATGCTCGGTAACAATTTTGTCAATTGTTGTCGGTATCGATCACCAGTAATCGTTTCACCAGGTTTCAGCAGTTCGTAATATAGAGCTCCCCTATTATTCCACCAAATACACATTAATGCCTTCTTTCCATGTATATTGCACACTGGTTGTGTTGGTGAAGGCTGGCCTGGGTCTATCTATGATTCATCAACTGTTATAACTTGATGCAAAAAAACTCTTTCTCTGCTGCCTGGCAAGCAAATTTCGTTAGTGATTTTTCGTCTTTCAATGTTTCTTTCCTTTAATTCATAGTGAACTCATTTTCCTTCTTTCTGGATCTTTACCAATGTGTGTAAACATTCGGAAATGGTGGATTGGGCAAAATTCAATGTTTCTGCCAATTGTTTCAACGTATGAGTTCAGTCTTCGTCCAATAATGCTTGCAAATCTGCATCTTCAAACTTTTTCGGCTGTCCTGGATGCTCCTTGTCTTTTATATCAAAATCACCATTTTTATAGTGATTACACGATCGTTCACAAGTTTTTTGGGTTAGAGCGTGTTCGGGTTAGAGCGTGTATATAATTCTACATATTCGAAGTTGTGAAAAACTATGTTTTCTGTATAATGACAATTAATAACAAACTGGCTTATGATGGCGTATGTTTAACCTCTAAAACATCATAGACGTCATTGATCTATACCAACAAATGTATTAGTAACGTTATCTCTTAACAAAATCGAAATTATTATCCGGAACACTCATTAAATAGAATATAGATTAGTTTTAGAAAATTTAGATTGAATCATCTTCTGATGATGCTAACATGGTTAGCGAAACGCTAAAAAAGTGATTTGGTGTTTAATGATATATCTCTTCGAGTTTAGTGTTTCATACCGAAGGTTCCGATTGAAGAAATATAATGTTCCTTTGTTTTTTTTGTGTTTTTAAACACGTCGTATTCTGTTGGAGCATTTGGTTTATGTTTGATAACTTCTCGATCTCAACAAGATAGAAAATTAAAATTCGAACCAACGGAAAAAGGATGAAAAAAAAATCGCAGGAGGACTTGATCGACGTCTGCTTTCGGGAAACGCGAGGCCCGTACAAAGTCAATATTTTTAATCGGAAGAAACGGCCGTCATTCCAACGACCTGCCCGTTAACGAAGCTGAGAGACCGACCTGGAAAAACTTTTAATGAGATCCCAGCTTTTCACGTTATTTTCCAAAAGTTTCGTGTTTGCTCCTCGATAATATTCCCCGGTTCGTAGTGTGGCTCTCTTTGCCCTGGCTCTATCCACATTCCGATTATGAACGTTTCTAACACAAAAAACTCTTTTATTTAGTAGATTATGGATTTATTACACATCCAGAATATTATATCACACATTCTCGTTAGTGAGATTTGATGCTATCTATACAGGGTGTAAGGGAAATATCTTTGGTAAATTTATCCAATGATTCTTCACGTTATTTTGAACAAAAAGTTTCCTTGAAACATGTGTCCCAAATGCAAGAACTATTTGGAATTTTCCTGGCAACGTGTGAGGATTTTTGTTTCATTGACCTCTTAAGGTATTATTTGAAAATAAAATGTAATATGTAATATGTAATTTAGTGTAAAGCACTAAACTCGAACAGATTTATTACTAAACACCAAACCTAACCATACGTTTCAGTATAAATTTAATTTGTTTTGTCAGAGAAAAAAGAACTTACACATCGGTGTCGTTTAATATATCTACAGGGTGTTTTCAAAGTTGAGTCATTTATTTTAACAGGCTGTAGAACTTGTAAAAATAAGTTATTTTATCAAAAATCATTTATAGAAAAGTTGTAAAATAAAGAAGTTAATAACAGTTACAAAATGTGAAAACATAGCTTTTGATATTCTCGGCCACTGTTTTGTAGAACTCGCAAAGAGATGTCAATTTGGCAAAAATCGTTTATTAAAAGTTGCAGAATAACAAAAACAAAAATGGTACATGTTAAAAAAATTGTTCAAAATTGTCATCATTTGTTCGGTTAGTACAAAATCTTACTCGACGTGTGTCTCGACTTGTTACTCCGGTGTCCACGAAAAAGATCGCTGTTTGTAGTTCTTTCACAGTATTTACTTCTCAATTGTGATAAACTAACTTTTTTAAATAGGCCCACAGAAAAAAATCGCAGGATGTTAAATTCGGGGAGCGTGCAGGCCCAGAAATGGGTCCATTTTGCCCTATTCATCTGTTAGGAAATTCATTATTTAAATGTCCGTGAAATTCTCGTCTAAAATGTGGAGGAGTTCCATCATCTAGACACCACATATTCTACCTAACATTTAAAGGAACATTTTGTAATCATTGCAGCAGATTGTTTGGAAGAAAGTCTAAATAGTTTTCATCTGTCAGTCGACCTGGAAGAAAGAAAGGTCCAATAAGCATGCCATTTACTACGCTCGTCCAAACATTTACTGAAAATGAGTTCTTTTCACAGCATATGGATTTTCTACTACCCAAAGATGGTTGGTGTGAAAATTATGTATTCCATTTCTTGTAAATGTGACTTCGTCGGAAGCCAAGTTAAATTTGGTAAAATTTTTATTTCCGTTGAACTGATGTAAAAGCCACTGACAAAATTCAACTCTTTTAGGATAATCTTCAGGTTGTAACGCTTGTATCCGTTGATAATGATAGGGATAAAAGTGTTCTTGTCGTATAGTCTTCCACACTTTACTAACCAACTTCAACTTGACCTGCTATAGACTTTGTGTTCGTTGTTGACTCGTTTTCTACAATTTCTAAAATTTCTTCCTCAATCTCTATCATTTCGCATGGTCTTCCAGCGTGACCTCTTCGTTGTGCCTTTAATTACCCTATGTCGCGACTTCTGCTAACTAAATTTACAAACTTCCGCGGAATCGGATGACTTCTTAAAGGAAACCTTTCCGCGGACAAACGACCGCAAACACCCAAAATGGAACAAACAAATTTAATTTACAAAATTGATTGCTTAAACTGCCCAAGCTCATATATTGGCCAAACTAAACAATATTTAAAAAACAGAATTAATGAACATAAAAAACGCATTACAAACTTAGAACCAAACGTAACTGCCCTTTTAAAGCATGCTATAGATAATGAACACAACTTTAATTTTAACGACATAAAAATCCTAGATTTTGTAAAACAATATAAAAAAAGAAATATAAAAGAAATGATTTATATAAAAAAAAAACAAATAAGACCATTAATTTCAGAAATGATACAGATAATTTAACTTGTATATATCATAACATTATTAAATAATACATTTTCATAATATTTTATTTTTGCATCTAATATCATTTCACATAAAAAATTCAAAACAATTAGGTTATAATAAAAAACAAAAATTTAAAGGTGGAAGAATTGTTAAATATGTCATTTAAAAATTTAATAAAAAATTGTCTCATATTAGTTAAAAAATTCAAAAAATTTATTGTTTAATTTGATATTGGTAGGTTTTTAAATGTAAGTTTGTGGTTTTTATAAAAGTAATGTTTATTGTAGAAGTATTCTGAGGATGGTTCGTTGTTGAACCGAAACGTTAATAAAAAAATAAAAAATTAAAACTTATTTACTGACCGAAAGTCACATGTATATATATATATCCCTCGCAAATTCGAAACTAACAGAAGATACAATGTTTATCGTTCTTTTTTTCGTGAATCATGCATTCCTCATATTTTCTTATATTTTATTGTTAGTTTTAACGTGGATATTTACCGTGATTTTTGAAAAGAAAAAATGGCCCACATGTATGAGAATAGTGAATTAGTTGTCATACTGTTAATTTATGGCGAGTGCCTTCAAAATGCCAATGCTGCATCTCACCTATACGCTGAACGTTTTCCTTTTTGGGTTTACCCATTGCCCAAATAATTTATTTGGATTGTACAAAGAGCCAGAGAAATATAAGAGAAAAATTATATTCTGTTGGTTCCAAACCACACCCCTTTCCATACCAGACAAATGCTTCAACTGCGATCAGCCCACCACCTTATCCAGATGCCCAAGGAATCTGAAAAACAGAGCCACCGAAAATAATTCTACATGTGAGAGTTTCCAGAAGTTCCCAACAATCCCAGCTCACAGCGGAAAAATCTTTTTCCGCTAATAATCGACATAATTGTTTAATGTATTGTATTGTATGTATTGTTAATAATAATCGACACAATTGTTTTATATCAAAATACTTTGAGTTGAAGTCCTTGAGTGTCCACAATATCTCTCCGACTTAGTAATATGTTATTTGTGCCTTGTGATCTTCAACTATTTAAGCTACTAATGTTTATTGCACCAATAAAACAATAAACAGTATTTTTCTTACCTGCGGACTAGTTGTAGTGACACTGGACGTACTCAAATCAATAACAGTACCACCTGGTGATGTATGAGGACCAGCTGCTTTCATTTGTACAGCCTGGGCTGTAGTTACACACTTCACAGACAAATTAATGGCTGAAAATCCTACAGGGAGAGGTGCTCCACTGGCTGCATCATATTGATACATAGGCCTGTAACAAAAATTAAACCAATTAATTATTTGGATTAATGGGATTATTTGGATAAAACTCAGGAAACTTTTTGGTGAATTTCGTGGGGACATATTGATTGCACCGTATAATTTCACCCTCTGCTTTGTAAAAATTAAAATATGTGGGTCAAGGGACCAATAAGGGCCTCTCAACATTATCCCTTAAAATTAAAACGATGTATATTTGTTTGGGTGAGTTGATCGATGTTGCCAACAGAATTTAAAGGGTTTATATATATATATATATATATATATATATATATATATATATATATATATATATATATATATATATATATATATATATATATATATATATATATATATATATATCCATTATTTAATGTATCATTACTGTACCAATCCAAATATCTTATATTTTATTAGTACAATGCCTTGTCATTTAGCAGTTGAATATAATATTGGAGACTTATTTGTTTATTTTATTTTATCAAGTTAATATTTCTTGACGATAATAAAAATTTTAGGTGACAAAAAAAAATAAGAGTGGCTTTTAAATTTTTTGCTGTTCGTTCATATATTTTTTTTTTTTGGCTCTGCTGCTAAGGCAATTAACCAGCTCATTTATTTTTGTAAATTATGAAATGCACCAAATCGGCAGACAAACACACCCTACACCACTAAACATCCGTGCCTCCACCAGTATTCGAACCCGGGACCATTGGATTGCCAGGCGAGCTATTAACCCACCCGACCACTGCGGTCGGCGAAGTTCGTTCATTGTTATCGAAAATATTTAAATATCTTTGGTTATATTTTGGTTTCAAATGTTTCTACGGGCCGCACAAAGCATTGTACTCCCGCAGAGAGGCGTCTAATATTGCAGTTAGGGAGTTAAAACAAAACTTATAAATTCATTTCTCATCTACCAAAGCGATCTGAATGCGTTATTGCTAAAGTTTTAAAGGAGCAAAAATTAATAAAGATATCACTAGAAATCAGAGGTTGCCCAATAAAAACACGCAAAAGATTGGATAAATATCTTGTACGAGAGGCGCGGAAACACCCATTTTCCACTTCGTTCACCAAGCCATTTTTCATACGTGAGACATCGATGAAAACAAGTGGTAGTCGGAAGGGGGCAAGTCTGGTGCATACGGTGGGTGGGGCAAGAACTCCCAACAAAGTGGAGAAATGGTGTCTTCCATTTTCCTGCCTTCTGGATCTTTCTTTTGTCATGCAGACAATCACAAATGGTTCGGCGACCAACATTTAACCTGTGTGTATATCCTCTTCTCCCAACAATACTTGCAATTCGTCATCTACTTTTTTTTTTGGTTGAGCTAGGCGTTCTTTGTATTTCAAGTCGAAGTCACCACTTTTGAATCGCCTAAAGCAACGCCCATAAGCGTCTTGTATTGGGACATTGTCACCGTAAGTTTCCACAAGTATACGACGCTTTTCACTGGAGATTTTCTTTTGAATGAACAAGAAAAGCAGTACGTGCCGTAAATGCTCTTTATTTGGTTCGAAACTCGACATGTGTGATTACGTTAAAGAATCTAAAAAATGTTTTCATAGTCAGATCGAGGACTTTTCGAACAACTTTGGTACATCAATGAAATTAGATCCGATTATTCTTGTAAATGCTACATTCACAACATAATGAATCATACTGTAAGCAAAAAAAAAAGATTCTGACTAAAACAGATATTGTTTTATATCATTTTCCAATCGTATCGTTGCTATTGACAAACCATTTTTATTAATAATATACGCACAAGATATTTTTGTTGGGTAAACATTTACTTACTTGTCGATCACCGAGACAGAGAAAATTTTGTCGCTTTGTGCTTAAAAATATATCCTCGTTTATTTTCGTTTAAAAATATATCCTCGCTCGGTTAATACATATGAACATCGAGCCACACCGAACATTGGGCACTGATTCGTTTAATAAGCCAATAAAACAATCATTATAAATATTTGAGTAAATATGTCTGCTTGTTTCTAGACTTACAGTCGCGGACAAAATTACACGTATAATTTTTTATGTCATTATATACCAGGTGTATGAATAAAGTAATGGTGGCATAGCGTTCTATCTCGCTTCATCTTTAAAAAGGAGACCGGCCAATAGTTGATTCATCTTTAATACGAGTTTGAACTCCCTGTCTAGAGCATTCTAGTGAAAATAATTTCGAGCAATGAATCCTACGGAATCAATGTTTTGTCATGAGCACAAGTCTTTAGGTGGTTGTCGGCATTTTCAGGAGGTCGAGACTCGTACGATTGGCGAACTAGTTAGGAATGGCGCATTATAACTTCAGCAACATCAGATGCATTGTAATATGCTTTTTTGATAGCGAGAGGATCGTCCATAAGGAATCTGAGTCTCAAGGGCGAACGGGAAACTAGCATTTATACGAGAAGTTCTTGAACAATCATTCGTGTGAGACCGAACACCAAGAACAAGGTACAAGCCCCTGGACACACAGCAGCAAGTAAAAACATTACTATGGCACCGCTGTCCCCTTTTTCACCAGACTTGCGTCCTTGTGGCTTCTTCCTTTTCCCAAGATTGAAATTTCACCTCAAAGAATACCGTTTTGGTATAAATGGAAACAATGAAAAGGCCGAAACCGACTAGACAAGTCTGATTCACGAATGAACTGAAGATGCATCAGATATTGGTCTACTTCCCTTCCAAAGGGAAAGCCAGCATTGTTGCCAGATCGAGTGCTACACTACTAGCCCCATTAGTTTATTTTACACACCTCATTAGTCATTTTTAATATATTTTGGGTTTCTCGTAGAGATCGTGATCTCGATCTTTCAATATTTGCACTACTTGAACTCAAACATCAGAGAGTGGTTATTGGAGCGTATTCAGCAGACAATAACAACTGCCACTTGATCTATCAACATACGAGCACATTTCTCCTGCATTGAATTACATCTCTTTTCTCTTTATTCGGTATCAATTTGTTTTTTTGCAAACAATTAGTACAAAAGGAAGTTCATGTCATTTGTAAAATGAAAATAAGCTGTTTTAGTTTTGGTTGCTTCGTTGTAATCATGTAATCTAAGAGGTGATTACACATAACTTTTTCAAAAATCTTCGAGAAGGAGGATGGTACGCTTATTGGACGATAACTTTCACTTTTGTACTGGTCGTCTTTTTAAAAAATTTGAACAACCGAAGTCAACTTTAACTGATCAGAAAATATGTCATATATAAAGGAGTTATTTATTATAAAGCACAGAGGTTTAGCTTGTAGGTCTATTGTGCATTTTGTTAAATTCATCGAAATTTCATCAATCAATGAACTCAATAATGTCCACCAGTTTTAGCTGTATCGATGAACAATAACTTTGTATTTTATTATGTTTCTATCGTATCGTATATCTATCTATCGTATTGTTTCTTTTTGTCACTATAAGGAGCTCTGAATTGTTTGTATTTTGTTTTTAAAACACACAATATATCTTAGTCTTTCTTAGAGCTTTCTAGTGTTGGGTTTCTTTTAAATCGTTTTGTCGAGATACTGTTTTTTTTTACTAGCGGAAAATGTGTATTGAAATTAATAAGGAACTGTTATAAAATTATCCCTTTGTGCATTTACTTTATTTACGGGTAATTGATACTATTGTCACTAATTAATATGTATGTTATTGAATTTCTGAAGCTATCTTTGTTTTGTATATTAAAAATGCGAATATTTTGATCTAGCTGAAGTTATACTTATTTTTTCAGGGTTTCCAGTTTGCTATTTCACCGAGATGTTCCTTGTATATTTTTTAAAATTGACCAAATGATTTCAGATTTATTTTCTAATGATTTTATTATGTTTATATATCTATCTTTTTTCATATCCCTAAGTATCTATCGTATTCTTTCCTTTTTTCACTATAAGGAGCTCTGAATTGTTTGTATTTTGTTTTTAAAACATACAATACATCTAAGTCTTTCTTAGAGCTTTCTAGTGTTTCTTTTAAATCGTTTTGTCGAGATACTATTTTTTCTTTTTACTAGCGGAAAATGAGTACTGAAATGAAAAAGGGACTGTTATAAAATTATCCCATTGTGCATTTACTTTATTTACGTGCAAGTGATGCAAAATTATTATATCGCAAATGGAAAATCTATGATAAGAATAAAGAATCATTGTAGATACATGTTTTAAGAAAAGCTTTTGTTCAAAATAATGATTAGAATCATTCGCTGAATGTTCGTGAGTTATTTCCCTACACGCGGTATATAAATTGTCTTATTGTTCTCACCGAGGGTATAAAGGTCCGGATGGGGATTCTTGGTCTTCTTGCTTCAACATACTCTGGCTGTTTGCTACAGCGATCTGGTGCTGTTGAGTGGCTGCAGCTTCCTGTTGATACCTACGCAACAGTTTAAGGTACATCTGCTTATTCCTTCATTTAATTGAACGTCCGACTTACCTGTGTTCTTGGGAATCTTCCATGTATCCATATATACCTTGTGGAGGGACTCGTGGAGGTCCTAGAGGTTGTTGGAGGGAGACACACTGACTAGAATCATACCTGTAAAGGTATTGCTGATTTCATCGAAGTATTTATTTTTCAGTATTTTTTTACCTTTCAAATCCATTATTGGTACCGGGATCGTACGGTCTGTGACTTGCAGAGTTTACTATAGAAGAATCATATGACCTGTTCACCAAATCATTGGAATAAGTCACAACAGGTCTCGCGATAGTGGTTACAGCTTCGTTCATGTCCTGGTAGGTCCTTTCTCTATGATACATTTCCTCAGACATGGGTGAATGGTGATATGGTGACCTAAATAAATAATTTTACCACCCCTTATCCTGTATCCTTACACTGTAATTTAGTGAATTACCTATGAATTTGATGCTCCATGTTGTAACCAGGATGAGAGTTTGGATGGGGACTCAAATGATGAATCTGATGAGGCCCTCTCGAGTTCATCGTCTCCATGCTGGATATAGAGGAAGAATTTGAATCTTGGTTCATGTACGGTTCGTAAGCAGATCTCATGTTTGAAGTTGGCGAACGACAAGACGCTGGAGTAACAATTTCCGTTTTTGGTACTAACAGTTCATTCTGAGTAGAACCACCTTTAAAAGGAGTTAAATCGTCAACTATGTTATTATTTATTTTATCAGAAATTGATTTTACCAGAAATACTACAACTAGTGCTTGTGGGAACCTCACTTTTGGGTATTTTCATAGGATCAGGCTTGACAGGGTTTGTTTTTCCGCTGTAGTAATGATCATACGGTCCTCCGGGTTTATCCTCGGGATTTGAAGAGGCAGGTAAAGTGGTTGTAGAGTAAGGGGAGGACAGATAACTCGGTTTGACGTCGTCACTAGCTGGGGGTGTCTTCTTGCCGGTTTCATACGATGAATTTGACGAGGCGAAGTCACTTTGGATATTACCTGGTAATGTTGATACTTTTAGAAGATCGTTCATGAGGGTTTTGGGTTTTTTATGACACAATTCATGCAAAACAATTAAAAATAAATTAAATAAATATCCCCCCTTCCCCTCCTTCATAATTCTTTTCTGTTTTCATTCATATTCGTCATTTTTCTGATGTCAAGGTGTAATTTTAAAAACGTTAACTTTTCGGGAAGTCTTCTCTTCTCGTTTTCGAAACGAATCTAACAATAATTTGTATTAATATCTATATAATGCTCTCTCTCTCTCTCTATAAATTATTTTTAGATTCGTTTTGAAAACGGGAATAGATATCTTCCCGAGACTTTAACGTTCAAAAATTTGTATTTGTTTAGGAAAACATATTTTTAAAATTTTTGTTAGTTCAGCAAATTTATTACAGAAAAAGAATGACTGAGAAAGTTGTTTCCGTTTTGGTTTTTAACCAGTGATTTTTTATTTACTTGAGAACAGATATTTTTGATATTTTTGAGTTTTACATCGTGGCGAAAAATCCAAAAGAAAAAGAAAAAAACAAGTTTCATATCATTTCGCTTGTGAAGTTAGCTTTTGAACAGAGAAATCTTTCGTAATTGTAAAAAAAAATATAAGAAAGAAATTTCTTATGCTGATGACTTAAAATGTTAGGACAATATTACAGCGACGAAGCTATGGTATGCCAAACAAATGTTTATGTCAAAAAAAGCTATGTTGAACTAGGAAAAGCAATGAGAATGAATGTATTTTAGTTTGAAGGGATTATTTTGAAGTAAGCAAAATACATTTCTTATTTTTTCTTCGTATTATTTAAATGTCGCTTTACTTTTTACTACTGCGTAGCACGTGTCTCCTCTCTGAAATGGAAGTACTTTCTGGGAATAATTTTTGTTACGACATGTTCTATTATGAACCCCATTACTGTTTGCAATTGAGTTCTTTCAAGAAGTACTCAGTATGTGTGATAATTTCTTGTTCTTCTTTTCTTGTTTCTTAAAAAGTTAAATAGTATTCGCATGAAAACCAAATGCACTGTATGTCAGAAAAATAAAGACACTTTTTAAATAAAAAAAAACAATTAGGTATTCTGTCAAAATTATTTCTTTTTATTCAAAATACATCCGTTCTGCATCAATACACTGCTGGGAAAGTTTAACCAAGCATAGAATATTTTTACGTCGTTTTTCGGAATCGCCTCGATGAGCCTATTCACGACTTCTTGGACTTGTAAGTAATACTGTTATCAAACGTTCCGTTCATGAAGAGCTTGAGTTTCGGAAACAGAACAGAATTTAAAAAGTTCCGGTATTTTTCCGACAAACTCTGTGCAGAATCTGTCCTAACAGTTCTGAGTTCCTTCGTTTAAAATAAGAAACAATTTCTTCAGGAGGAGATTTCAGAGCATATATTGGCCGGTGATATATAAAACTACTATCTAGGAATGAAAAATAATCATATATACATGCATAACTTAGGAAAGCGTTGCCTTAGAATGGAAGCAAAAGCAGCAGTCTTCCCACCACCACTTACCGAACACGCTAATGGCGGGATTTTTAAGTCTTTGATGTAAACTGTTTTGATATTTTTGCTCGCGCGCCGCCTGTTTATTGGCTGCTGCCACCGGACATCCTGATAAACTCCGGTGAGAGTTTCTGTTCGAGCTCACATGCCCCCGCCCATTGCAGCCCGGAGTCGGACATTTCAGTATAGTTTCGTGCATTGCCAGAACTAGATTCATGCAAAACAATCAGTTTTAAGTGATTTGAAGTTGTGTTTCGTCCAGAGGTTATCGATATTTTCTCTTGTTAGATGATTTCCAAAATTAGTTATGGTTGGGTAAATTTCAAAGGCCATTGAAGTCGACTAATCAAGTACTTGAAGATTATCTGAACTATTAAAATATACCGAATAAAATATAGATGTTTCGGTTAATAATGTCGATTTTTTCGCAAAATGTGAACGTTTCATTCCATAACAATAAATTACCGGTATTCTAGTCTAGAATTTAAAAAAAAATCGATTTTTTTGCATATTTTCAAAGCTTAAACCTTTAAAAAGACGCCCTAAATAGTATTTTTCGAAATTCAAATTATTTTCGGAGATATAGCTATTTTAGTGACGCGGCTCCGCCTACCTGCGGTCGTGTCCCCCCATAAAATCGTCCTTATTCTAGGTAAATGAAGGCCCAATGTATAGAGCAGGAATCGCAGATTAAAAAATGTAAGTATAAAGTACCATCATATGAATTAGACTGAAACTTTAACGCGTTTTTCGCCAAACTAGTTTTTTTTCAGGCTGGCGTGCATGATATCTCAAGTTCTACTGAACCGATTTATTTAAAATTTTGTGTGAATCTTCTCTATACATCCCTTTATGTCGCTTAAAATTTTCATTTTTACTACTTAAAAAAAATTGAAACTGCTAAAAAAAAGTGAAATTTTCTTTTTTATTTAAACGGCCGCCATTTTGGGAAAAACTTTTTTTTTTACTTCTCCAAGGTAGAGGCGATAGCGACATCTTTACTGATTAAGAATCCGTTGGATTTTTTTGTTTCAGATGACCAAAAGGATTGAAACCATGCACGCCAGGGCATCCGGTTTTTTGACCCCCCCCCCCCCCCCCAATTTTACCAGCCGATAATTTTTCGAGTTTTGGTGTATTTTAAAATACAAATAAAATATAAATAAAGATAGCAAAAATATTCTTTGTTTTTTTTTACAGAGCTCGAAAAAACACCCAAAATTCGTGCCTCTAGACTAGAATACCCCGCATGGAGCGGGTCCGAATCCCGTTTTTCTAAAATTCTAGTGAATGTTTCTAGGTAACAGTGTAAAATCTGACAAGGAATCACCCCTCAGTCATGCCAGTTCGAAGCTGGGTAAGGCCGGATGCCTTCTGAGAGGTTTTCTACGTTGGTCACTCGCCAATCGGTAGGCTTCTCGAGATACTTTCGGTTAAGCACGAAACCAAGGGTTGATAGCCTAAGGGGGGTGCTGACCGGGGTTTTCGTTAGCTGGTGACCGTGGTTCGGCACCCATGTTAAGCTGTAGATCCAGTCGCTAAATAGCCTTCTCAGTTGCTGAAGTGCCTCTAACCCCAAAACTTTACTTTACTAAAATACCCCCTTAATAATCAAAGCAAATCATGACCATCGTTAGCTATTACTCTTTCCTATCTTTCTCCCAAAGAATGAATTCCACGCCAAAAGCCTAATTTTCACTTCTTCGTAGTAATGTAAGTGTTGTTCTGAAAGTCCGTGCTGCATCGATCGAAATAAGTGATAGTCCGAAGGGACTAAGTCCGGTGAATACGGTGGGTGAGGTAGGAGTCCCATTTAAAGTTTTCCAAATAGTTTTTTACATATTTTGCAACATGGAGTATTATCGTATCAAGAAAAATCACTGTATCGTGTTTTTTACTTTATCGATCGTCAGTAGTCGTTTCATCAGGTTTTAGCAGATCGTATACATAGCTCCCAAAAAAAAATCCTTTTCTTTTCGGTCTGGCAAGCAAAATTTCACAAGTGATTTTTCGCATTTTAATTTATCTTTCCGTCAATTTATAAGGAACCCATTTTTCTTCCTTCTGGAATTTCCCAGTGCATGTAGACGTTCGGAAATGGTGGATCGGTCAACATTCAATACTTCAGCCAATTGTTCCAACATATGAGTTGAGTCTTCATCCAATCTAATGCTTGCAAATCTGCATCTTCTAATTTTTTGGTTGTCCTGCACGCTTCTTGTCTTTTATATCAAAATCACTACTTTTAAAGCGTTTAAACCATCGTTTACAAGTTTTTTTTTGTTTAGAGCATGTTCACCTTAAGTTTTAACCAACAATCGATACCTTTAAGTAGCTTTTTCTTCAAATACAAGAAGGTTATTAACTTCCCCGCAAAACGTCTTTTTCATGTACTAAATTCGACATATTCAAAGCTATGTAAAACTAATTTTGTTGCACTAAGATAATTAATAACGAATTGGTTTTTTATGGTATATGTTTACTCTCTAAAAGGTCATAGATGTCATTGGTTTGTACCAACAAACGTTTCAGTAACGCCATCTTTTAGCAAAATCGACATTATTAAGCGAAACACCTATAAAGTCAATCTGGAAGGTTTTGAATACTTTAAAAATATCTGGATGCAGATTTGAGTCGCGATGCAGGTGACTCGATCGAGAATCCACTTAAATTAATTAACCTGATTTTGCTCCCATAGATTTTTTATTAGGGTGCGTTCATACAAACAATGTTTCAGTATACAAAGTAAAATTTAAATCGATAGCCGAACGATTGGATCATGAACTATATCAACAGTAGAAGAGAGGACGGAAAACTTGTGAATGTTGATGCAGAATGTCAAAATGAGTTTGTACGGAGAAGACCTCGAAAGTGATCAAAACGCTGCGAGATGCGAGAAATCTTCTGTCGTAGAAAATAGAAAATCCGAATGATTCGCTACTACATATACTCGATTCTCCTTTACGATATAGAAGCTTCCACCTTTAGATTTAGATGTACGATCAAAAGACTCGAAGTTTTTGAAATGTGGCTCTTCAAAAGAATATTATAAATATCTTGGATAGAGAAAGCCACAAATGAAGAGGTCTTGCATTTATAACCATCATAAAGATAAGCAAATTGAAATATTTCGAGCACATAATGAGAGGACAACGTTACAAACTATTGGGAGTGAGCAGGAAAAATTTTGAGAGAAGAAGCGTAACAGCCGTTAACAAAGTGGAAATAATCACGATGGTCGCCAAACTTCATTTGAAGACGGCACAATAAGATATAGAAAAAGAACAGAGATTTTGTAAAAATTGCGAAATTATTAGAATCAATAAAAACAAAATTCCGCGATGGCTGATAAATGTCGCAAATCTGTTCTAGATTCGGGGCAAAATATTTCCCTGATTACCGCAAGAATATTCCAGGCAAAGAAAATAAAACAAATATTTTCCCGTCTCTAAGTTGGAAAGTTTTTCACTTCATGCGCTTCAGATATTCATTACCTTTTGTCTCTTTCATTAAGTCTTTAGTTGTCACTATCTGCGAGTATCTTAGACGTAGAAACAGGAAATACAAAATAAAATATCAATACCCTCTGGAAAACGCAGCAGTGGTTCAAAATGAGCAACGGTAGAGACAAAGGAATTGTTCCTTTTTCTCTCGATTAGATTAAATTTTCTCTTCGCGGCGAAATTGAGCGTAATAAACGAGTGTGTGGTACCATAATCAAAGAGAAAATTTGATATATTAAAAACAGAGTAAAAAACGGCGGGTAGAGAGATCAGAACAACAAAAACAACGAAAAAACTTGTATTTAAAATCGAATAAAACATGGAAGGTCCCACACACGTGTTACACTCAATTCGATCAACAAAAAACTGATTTTTTTTTGCTAGAATCGGGAAAGCAGTGAGGTAGAAAAACTACTAAATGAAAAGTAACTACGAATATTGAAATTAAAATAATACAAACTACAGTGAAACAACTTAGAAATGCTCTCTACCCCGCAAAATTATAAGCAAAAAAAAAAGAGGCGAACAAATGAGGGAAAAACTGAAATGTAGCAAGCAATGTGTGCGTTATGATCTAGGGAAAATTTGGTTGGTGAAATTTGTATCAATAGATTTAAAACATTTGGTGTAATATGATCATCAGGTAATATCAGAAAAGATTATGGCTGTCATTGATTTCAGACTACTAGAACATCCTTTTTAAACTTTTGGATGCGCGTTTCGCTATCTATGTTATTATCATCAGGAGAATATCATCATTGGAACTAGATTGAATCATTGCCATCTAGATTGCATCACGTTGCGTCAAGTGATTTGGTAAATCTCTTCGAGTTTTTTGTAGGGCTTTATGTAGAACTGTTAATTCTATACATTTCGGCTGTAACTGCAGTATTCATCTTCAGTGACGTTCCAGTTGTCGATCTGATTATTGCTGTTTTCGGCCAACGTAAATCTATATGTTGTTTTTGGGTTTTGAGCTCCTCTTGCCACTAACTTTTATACATAGTTTCACAAAGAAAACACAAGATTTTACCGGTTTTTCTTGTAATTTTTACGTAGTCTTTAGTAGCATTTAGGCCAACGATGCTTCCGACTTTTTATGACCCTCAGTACAAGGCAATTTCTTCAACTCTGCACAACAAAAGCTTCGGACTTTATCATTTGAAGTTAACCTTAGCCAGTATACTAAACTTGAAGAGATTCACCACTAAACACCAAATAACTTTTTTGAACTTCTCGACGCACGTTTCGCTAATCATGTTAGCATCATTAGGAGATGATTTCATCAAAAAGTGATTTGGTGTTTAGTGGTGAACCTCTTCAAGTTTAGTGTTTCACACCAAAGGTTCCAATAGAAGAATTGATTTAGTCAGTACAGTTTGAATCGTAGCAATCGTAGAATCGTTAACAAAACTAATCAGATGATTAATTCCTGTCTTGAAACCTTTGGTGTGAAAAACTAAACTGGAAGAGATTTCCCCCTGCACACCAAATCACCTTTTTGATTGAATCATCAAGAAAAGCGATTTCTTTTTTGGGGGGTTTAATAAGAAGGTTTTTGAGAAAGGAAAGTTTTGACGTGAAATTCGTCCAGAAATGTGGATAGGAACGTTTTAACATTCAATATGTTTGGTTTTAATATGCCTAGAGGATCTAAGATAATGTGCAGGGCATAAGATTACATTTTCAAACTGATGGGAGAAATGTATGGGGTACTATAATCTGGTAACTTCGGGAGAGCTCAGGCTTTTTATTTATTAGAAGATGTACGATATCAAAGGAGGCATATTTGTGGAAGATGTGCATATCTTCAGGCTTCTGATTGTTGAAACTATGTTATTATGACTGTGTGTAGAGCTTCAATTTTTTCCAACATAATCTCCTATAGTCGTCTTGCAGATGACGGTGTGCTGTCATTGCATGTTTTTTAATTTAGCTCAGTATGATAGTACCTTTTATGCTCTTTCAGACTCTCCTTCGTGAGCATAGAATCTGACTTGGCTGATCGGAGTTGGTTTATAAGTAACTTCCATGTCGTGTTTCGTGATAATTTTCTCAATACATTGCAACATACTAATAGTGTAAATAGATGAGCGACAACAATTTCGAGCAAAAAAAGTAGTTTTTGAGCGATATATCAGCAGTTTTTGGTAAGAAAAAACCTCAGTGTGGCTCAGCAGCCCTCTTATTCTCCAGACTTGAGTCCTTGTTTTATTTATTTGTCCCAAGATTGAAAATTCGCTTCAAAGCACACCATTTTGGGACATTCGAGAATATTGAAGAGGTTGTAACCGACTAGGAAAATCCGAAGGATTGCTACGGGGCACCAAGTAACTTTAGGTAGATTAAACTCGAGCTGAAGACGCACCAGGTGTTAGTCTGCCTTCCCTCAAAAGGCGAGGCCAACAATGATCGGACAGATCAAACACCAGTTTCATAATTTTATTTATGCACTTCGTATACTTCACTTTGGTAAAGCAGAAATGGAGGTGTGCCCGCTATCTTGTAGAGTTGACTGGTGTGCCCTTAAAACTCTGTCTACCATGCCCTTTTTTGCTCAATCGGTATGGCTAGAAGATGGTAATGGTTACCGCAGTCACATACTGCTTTGTTAAATTGATCAACTGATGTCATCAGAACAATATTAATAGCAAATATATTTATCTTTATTTTTAACTTTTTCGATTGGTATTTTATTTTATCATATTTTTTCATAATCACTTCTTCGAAAACGAATTGTTGGGTGTAAAAGTGATGAATTTACTGGACACAACCATTTCTAAAAATACTCTTGTTTTGGTTTTAACACATAGGACCTTGCAAACTTTGTTGGTTACCTGATAGGTTAGCCGTCAATACCTCCAGATCGATACAACATGGAGGAACAAAATATAGTATTAAACCTAATGCCAGCATTACACCATTTGTTTAAATCAAAATATAAAGTGACTTTTATTTAGTTATTTTAATTGTATTGTAACTACTAAAATGTCTATAGTCATACTTACTTTCTGGAGTGACTTTATCTTTTCTTGGACATCCAGAAAGACTAGACAATTTATTTCATGTTAGTTAAATATTACACCATGAGAAATTGTGATATAGGGATGGTTTTGGTGCTATCGTTCTAAAGGTGAGTTAAACAAAAGAAAATAACTTACCTCCGATGATGTGAATATAGTCCTGTAACGTGTCCTTGACCTGTACATCCTGGTGTAGGGCATTTACTTCCTTCTATAACAAAATATATAAAAGATAATTATAGTGTCATAAAGGTTTGCTGGAAAATAGAAGTGTAACTTTAATGGGCAGCGCGTATAGGTCCCCGGATCGTTAAAAATAAGCTCAGTATTAGATATAGCAAAAGTATACTAACAACTGCTTGGTGCTCCATGTAGGAGGTGCAAATAGGGGATATAAATAGAGCTTCCCTACTTTAAATAGACCTTTTCATAAGTAATTGTGCGCAAGCGCGTCCGTCATGTTAATGAGGCGTTAATATGACAGTTTCGGGCAGTTTTATAAATATGGCTGGATAACAAGGATCATTACCCTTATTATCAGTGCAACTAAATAAAACATTAATTGATAGTGCTTTATTAGTGCATCCCACATAGAAGCACATAATTACATTCAATTACAACGATGGTAAAAATGCCATGGCTGTCCCCAACGTGTAAATAAAACAGAACTTAAAAGTTAAAAGGTTAGGATGACAAATATATTCATATTAGTTTAATATTTATTATATTTACAACATTATATTTATTATATTTACAACATTATATTTATATTTTTAACTTTATATTTATAACATTACATTTATTTCTATATTAAGTTTGGGAGCATATTTTAATTTTTATTTCTTTTAGTACCTTTATACTCTACCATAGGAGCAATTTTTTAAAATAATTAACTTGTGCCATGGGTTTATTTATATTTTTCAGTCAAATGGGCCCTTGCTACTTTTACCTACAATAAACATTCATCATTTGAGGTTATATCATAAGCTGTTACACTAACATTTAAATTGATTAAAATCACCTGATACATGACTTTATTACACAACTGGGTCAGGATGTTCTGTTGTTGGACCACTTTCTCCTTCGAAATGATGTGAACAAATATGAGTATCTTTGTCAATCTGATCAATCAGTGGGAATATATGAGCTTGGGCAGTTTAAGCAATCAATTTTGTAAATTAAATTTATTTGTTCCATTTTGGGTGTTTGTGGTTTTAATTTTGTAAATATTTGTTTAGTGTTATTATTGGTTATTTCTGTTATATTTATATTATATGGTTTAAGAACTTTTTTTATTTTATTATTTATTTCTGGCATGTATGGTAAAGGTATGTAATTTTAATTTTTAGTTTTATCTGCTATATTATTATTGTTATATATTCTATGTATTCTATTTTTAATTACCGGTTCGTAAAATTTTTTTGGATAGTTATTACCTTCTAGTGTTTGTTTGATTTTATTTATATATTTTGGCCTATTGTTTGGATTAGTTAAAATAACAGCTCTATTAATTAAAGAATTAATAACATTTTTTTATATTTATTAGGTGTATACGACTTAAAATTGATCTTCCAGACCATACTGGTTTTGTATACATACCAATTTGTTTTGATATTGCCATCCTTATCATACGTGATGTTAATATCCAAAAAAATTATTGTTTTATTTTTTTCTTCTTCATGAGTAAATTTTAATTTGTTATGGAATATATTGAATTTGTTTAAGGTATATTGAATTTTATTTTTAGGTATGCATAATATACAGCCATCTACAAATCTTTTATAAAAATAAGGTTTAAAATCAAGAGTATCAATAACTTTGGTTTCAGCATATTCCATAACTAGATTAGTAATAGTTGCTGAAATTGGTGAGCCCATTGCTACACCGTAAATTTGGGAATAAAATTGGTTATCATATATAAAAAATGTAGATTCTAGACATATTTTTGTAGCATAGCAAATGTTTTAATTATTTCCCATTTTTCTTTAATATTATTAATGACCAATTCAATTGTATAATTGTAATTGTATATAAGGAGATAACATCAAATGATACTAGATCATATATATATATATATATATATATATATATATATATATATATATATATATATATATATATATATATATATATATATATATATATATATATTATTATTTTTGAATAAGAATAATATAATTATTCCTTTGTAAGTGTAATTTATTTCACTGAAATATTTGAATACATGACACTGTTAGGCCCCTTTCACACTATCCACTCCACGCCACGCCACACCAAGTAACACAGGAGTAGCTGGGCGTTTACATACCTATCCACGCCACACAATTATACTCACCCACAAGGATTCCACTCGAAATCAACACCAGGCGGGCGCCACATGCACGCAACTCCCATCCACGCCACACCACCTCTTGTCAACAGTAGGCCTGAAAGAACCAATGGGCTCTTTCATACTATGCCACGCTCCATCCACTCCATAACCACAATACACACATGGGTAATCATATCAGTTATCGTGCTTATTTGACCTCAAGTTTGTTTTTTGTTTTTTTTTATATTTTGATTACTTTTTTTGTAATTTTCTTTTTTTTTTGTAATATTGATTACATGGAGTTTTTTGATACTGAAAAGTTAGTAGATGAAGTAAAGAAAAATGTTTATGGAACGTACAACTCGGTGATTATTCAAATAAACAAAAAAAACAGTTTTACTTGGTCTGAAGTTGCAAATGCATTGTTTTCTGACTATGCAGAAATGAGCCAATGTTACTATCAGTATCTGCTGGGGAGTAATAGACTTCCTCAAGACGGTGTCTTGTCTGCACAAACTTTCTTCTAAAACTGCAGACAGTACTTGAAATGATTCCACGCTCATACGAAAGAATGTGAAAAACTTCATGGGAAAGACTTCATGGGACCCAAAATTCTCTTTTTTTTCTGTGCCTTCTTAACCTTCGAAGAACAATTAAACCCATGCCAGCCAACTCTTCAGTCGAATAGTCCATGACGATGGCAAAAACAGACTGAACAGAAAAGTTTCACTTTTCAAGTGGATAGGATGTTGATGGAACGTTGATAAGTGTGAAATGACGAGTGGTGTGGCGTGGCGTGGACAAATGTGAAAGGGACCAATTGTTGACGACATAGGGTGTGGAGTGGCATGGCGTGGAGTGGATAGTGTGAAAAGGGCCTTAAATTATGGCTTCTATTGATTGCGCGGTTGGCACTTGGTGAAACATAGTTTACATATAACTGTCTTTGAGAATGGTCGCGAGGCCGAAACATGTCTTGCATATATTGTGAAACAAGTACCAAGTGTTTTAATTATTACCATTGTCACTATTAAATGAGCAATATGTCAAGTTTTTACTTTCTATGGCACACTAGTTATCAAATTACAAAATCAACTTGTAATAATTTTGTGTACAGACTATCAAAATAATGAAAAAATTAAAAATTCGAATTTTATTATTAAACTCGGTCTGCGAGGTTAAAATAATATTCTGAACAACTTTTTTTTAATGACTTTTTTCGATATCTCTAACGCGAAGCAAAATATCAAGAATTGACCCTGTTCATGAATTCGTAGTAAACTGAGTCTAGAGTTAAGATTTCAGTTGAACATCTTAAAAAATGTGACCCATCAATCTGTATGACTGTGCAAATGTACAGTATTCCTTCAAATAACAAAAATATGGGGGTATCTTCGTTTTAACAAGTGCCAGAACAAAAATAACAAGTGCCTCAAGACGATCTAAGTCCATTTTTTGATAAAATCGTAGTTTTTTGTAAAGTATCTCTTAAAGTATACGGATTTGAGAAAAATATATAGAAACAATTTTGTAGGAAATTAAATTCTCTACAAAAAGGGTCCTTCCTATTTTCTTTATAAAGTTCATATTTATGGAGATATTCTCTTTAATAAATTCATTAACTCGATATAGCCGACATTTTAAGACCTACAAACGCAATTTTTTTTTTGAAATATAAAAACTGTTGTAACTTAAGTAGAATTTACAATTTTTGTTAGTAAAATATAGATAACACTCTAAATTAACCCTAGATAACTTACCGATAGAGGTATTTCTTATTAAAGTCATTGAAAAAAAGATGATATTTATTGATATATATATATATATATATATATATATATATATATATATATATATATATATATATATATATATATATATTATTTAAAAGCTCTACAGGCCCTGAAGGCCTAGGGCGTAGTGTTTACAATATCGTATTTTACATAGCACTATTTTACATATAATTATAACATTGCATATGTGGTTCCCATCCTTCACCAGTTTCTCTGTAGCGCAGTTTGGACTATCCCTCTCCACTCCTTTCCATTGTTTACTATGTCCTTCCATTCCCCCATCCTTACCGTATCCAAATCATCCTGCATTTGACCCATCCATCGTTTTCTTGGTCTGTCCTTCCTCTTCTTCCTTATTCTCTTCGGTTCTGCGTAACACTAGATTTGTCATTGTCTCTTTCCTCCATATATAGCTCGTAACATTTTCCTTTCCCACCTTTTCAGTTTTTCTTTCTCTGTTCGGCTTAGCGTCCAAATTTCACATGCGTAAGTTGTTATGAGTCTTATTACTGTTGTATAAATTCCTTGTTTTGTGCTTCTAGACACATAGTTGGACTTTTCGATTACCCTTTACTATCCTCTTCGTGCCCGCCCTCTTCGATTGTAACTCCTAGGAAGCAGAATTTCTGAACTCTTTCGAAAGTATATTCTCTTCCATCACTGGCTACCATGGTCATGTTTCCCTCTTTTGCCGATAGATCTTGCATTTGTCCCATCACCATATATTTTGACTTATTTTGATTTATTTCCAAGCCGAACTTCTTCCCTTCTTTTTCTATTAATCTTATGGTTCTGTTTAGCTCCTTTTTGGTTCTTGCCAGTATAGTCAGATCATCTGCGAAGGTCTGGTATTGGTGTTCACTGTTGTATATTGTGCCATCAGTTCTCAGCTTGCTATTCCTTACTATCACCTCCAGTATCAGATTAAAGAGAGTCGTTGACAGAGGGTCTCCCTGCCTAAGACCTCTTCTCACCTACAATTCTTGCGATACATCACCATTCCATACTATTCTATCTCTTGTTTTCTCCAAGGTCATCTTTGTCAAACTAATGAATTTTTTGGGTTTTTCTAGTTGGTTCATTCCTTGATACATTTTTTCCCTAATTATTCTGTCGTAGGCTTGCTTAAAGTCTATAAAGAGAGTATGCAGTTCAATTTTGTAATCATAGTAAGTTACTTGGATCTCTTTTAGAGTAAATATTTGGTCTGTCGTAGATCTGTTGTTTCTGAAACCTGCCTGGTACTCACCTATGACTGTTTTTGTATATATATTTAATCTTCTTCTTATTATCTGACCCAGAGCGTAAAAGATTATTATCAATAATACCGAAAATATCTAGAATTTATTATAGTTTTAAGAAATTGTTTATATTTCAGAAAAAATGACGTTTGTAGGTCTTAAAATGTTGGCTATATGGAGTTAATCAATTTATTATCGAGAAAATCTCCATAAATATGAATTTTATGAAGAAAATGGAAAGAACCTTCTATGTAGAGAATTTAATTTCCTACAAAATTACTTGTATATCTTTTTCTAAAATCCGTATACTTTAAGAGATATTTACCAAAAAGTATGATTTTATCAAAAAATTAACTTAAATCGTCTTAAGGCAAGTGTTATTTTTGTTAAAAGAAAATCCCCCGTATTTTTTCATCAAAAGAAAAGTTTCAAAAAGTATTAAAAAGCTAAGGAAGTTCACCCGTGATCCACGTCGTGCTTTGCCATTTGCCTGTTCCTGGGCCCAGTTCACAATTTTTCGATCTTACCTGGTACTTACCCGAGGTTAGGTTAGTTTGACGATCGCGAACGGTTTCACAGTCTGACAGAAGTCTGACCGCTGCGACTGTTTGCCGCAGGATCGCGTGGATACATGTGGTTGCAGCCTCCATTCGACATGGTCAATTTAAATGGTCATGGCTTTAGTCGTTCTTTCATCCGCTCTTCAGCTGTCCAGCTTGAGCCCAACTACATATATGTTATGGGCATTCAATATGATTACTTCTAAGCATAAAATTATTCAAATAATTTTTGGTAAAGGTCAAGGATTCTCCATTAACAGACTTAAAAATTTGTTCAAACTGATTCATTTGTGACAGAAAATCTTCAGAAGGTTTGTATAAACCTTAAATGATCAGTCTAGGTATATTTGGATGTGGTGGATCTTTCTAAACGAAAATTCCTTAACTTGAAATATATATATATATATATATATATATATATATATATATATATATATATATATATATATATATATATATATGTAGTATTAGATTTTCTTGGACTGCGTCCAATGAGACAACAGTAGCTGAGTGTCATCACACACCCAACAACAAATATATATATATATATATATATATATATATATATATATATATATATATATATATATATATATATATATATATATAAAAGTTCTGCACCGATTGAACTAAAATTTTGACACAATATACAATCCGCTTCAAAGATTGTTAAAAAAAAAATTGTATACCCATAACTATTACAAAATTAAACTTGTCGGGTGTTAATCCGTTTGTTTGAAAAGTTTTTCTTTCTTGATCGACGTTTCCTTAAAGTCTCATTATGAAATGGGGTTTTATCGCGCGAGGCCCGTCGATAACAATCTAAAAAGTAGCTAAAATTTTTCGAAATGACAGTTATGTTAATCAAGCTCAGTGAGAGGTTCACTGGGATTCCTAAATCTACTATGCATCTCATTTTAAAGAAAAATCTTTTCGTGGCTATGATTTTCTAACTATTAGAGTATTCTGGTATTCGACCACACACTACATTTGTTTGATTTGGTTCCACCCCCAAAATTGAAACTGACAATGAAAGAAAATACTTTTGCCATGGTTTTGAACATGCTGGGTAATATGACTGCTTGAAATAATTGCTATTTCGGTTGATAAGTAGCAGAGTTTTTTTTATTAACCGCAATATCGCCCGGATGTGGATAAAAACTAAATTTACTTTTCATAATGTTTGAAATAATTTCTGAAATATCCCTTACAATATTGAGAGTATTGTATACTGATGTATTATGATAGAGAATGCATAACTAAAATGAATAAATATGCAAGGTAGTAAAGCCTTAATAACGCTAATGGCCCTGAAAAGTAAACTAAAAAAAGGATTACCGCCAGCCATTTTGCACTTTAACGCCGAGATTTTCTTCCTCTTTAATAAAAGTTATTAGTGGCACATGTATCTCGACTTGTTTACCACGAAAAACGACCAAAAACAAGCGAAAAAAAAAGAGGCGATACTGGCCCTCTCCTTTCTCGCTCGTTTTTTTTCTCTGGGACTCTCCCGTTTCATCCTCGCCTTCTCCTGCTCCTTTTTTCCACAGTTTTCGACAAATTAAAAGAGAGGGCGCACGTTGATCTGGTGCGCGGTACCTCATCCTGGCTCCGCCCCACCGCCCTATTGGTCTATCGGCCGGGCCCGGGTGGAGACTTGGTAGAAAAATCTTTTTTTGGGAAAAAAGAAACCGCAGCCGTGAATGGTGAGCGAAGAGGTTGCGCGCAAAGTGGACGGTCGCACCTGCGGAGTAGAGACGACGGCGGCGACGGGGCCGACGCCCGGCGTCGGAACAGAACGCCGCTGGCCCGTCGGACTAACACACGGACCAGAATGTTTCTTTCTCGTTTCGGACATCGTAAACCGTGGGAAAAACGAACCGAAGATGTGTTGAGTCCCTTGAAAATAGCTCTGAATATTTCGTATAAATTGTAAACTAATATTTAAGCTTGCTAGTATAAAATTGGTTTTTAAACATGTCTTTTAGCATATATACTAAAATTAAAAAGTAAGGGGTCTTTTTTTATTCACGCGATTTACGTATCGGTACACTGACTGAGCAAGTTATTGCTCAGTGGAAAGAAAGTGTGGAAAGAAAAGTGACAATTGTTGTACTATTTTGAAATCTTGATTAAATGGGTCGTCTTTTGAAATAACTTGCCTAGGGTAGTGTAATACATTTTTTTTTTAAAGATCAAGTGTCAAAGTTAGCTGACATAATTTTTTAAACCACGATTCAAAAATACTTTTTTTTAACTAATTTAACACCGCTAATTGGTTGATTTGTGACTACGATTAATAGCATGGTTAATTAGGATCACGTTAGGAGAAATTTACGGTTATGTTCTACAGCCCATAGTTCTACGCTATCAATTGCCTTTCCATGAACAATAAAGGTATAGAACTAGGCTACCTTATAGTCATTTGCTTTCTCGACAAAGATTTTTATCATTAGAAATTTGCCCAATATGCTGTTCAAAATCCACCCTGGTCGGCTGGCTGGTTTGTGATTATCTTTATAACCTTATTATTTGCGACAATCAGTATAAAAATCTTGTGTTCCAGATATTCTTTCGTTTTTTTGATATGTATGTTTATATTTAAGTTTCTAGGGATTTCAGTGCTATGGAGACATTCACTGAAAGTAATCTTAAAAGTGTGCAGTATAATTTTGACCTTCTTTTAGAAATACAGCTAGGATTTCGTCCTGGATCAGGTGCCTTGTTGCTTTTTACTTCTTTTCTAGCCTGTGTTGTTTCATATATCTCAATGTCTGATATTTTCTCTGAATTTACATTACTAATTTCAATATAAAGACTGCTAGAACTTCAAATTCGGCGCAATGATGACTACACGTAATAATCCGACAATAATATGAATTATTAATGTAATTATTGTTAAAATAATGCCATTCAAATGTCCCCCTCGGTTTCTTTAACACATATGGCTATGGTATATTTTCAGTGGTAGCCTGAATGTTTTATTTAAAGTCAAGAATTATTCAGAGTTTATTTCTGTAAATCGAAGATTTAGCATAACTCCACAAAAAATAATCCAAGGGCGTTGATCTTGGTGGACTTTGCCATTTCACGAAATAACGCATTCAGGAAATTTTTCTTGCAATAAATCGATTGCCTGGCGAGACTGTACAGTCTCGTTTAAAGGAAACATTGTTTATATCCAAATAGTGTGAAGTGATCTTCTCCAAATAAATAAGGTCCTATCACTCTTTCAAACCCAATATAATTTGAGTATTCTCGATCGGTTCAAATTCTGAAGTTATGTTTGTTTACAAATCCAGTCAGCCAGGAATACGATTCGTCAGAAAAGTTTATATTTTCCTAAAAGTGGAGGTCGCCTTTGAACTGTTCCAGAGCCCAATTCGTGTACCGTGTACTGAACCGGGTAGTCTATAAACGATATTTATATTTCAAACAGTGTTGCCACTATTGTGTTTGAAAATTCTGACATTCTTATTGGAAAACCACTTACAAATTTTTTGTGTAGAAATATGTATACTGTTTTCTTAGAGGCGTATATCATCTCGGTTATTTTAATTTCCTTCCTTTCCTCCTCTCCATTTTGGCTTTTCATGGAGGTAAGGTTAGTTTTTAGCTTCAGATTTTAAAGCTCATTTCGGATGTTGGTTTCAGATTCTTCATAGTTTTATTTCTTTCGATGTTTAATTCTTCAAAATCTGCTTCATCGTCCTTCAAATTATCTAAAATATTTATCTTCATTGTCATCAATTCTTCTGTTGGAACCTTTGGTGTGAAACACTAAACTTGAACAGATTTACCACTAAACACCAAATCACTTTTTTTGAACTGCTCAACGCACGTTTCGCTAACCATGTTAGCATCATCAAGAGATGATTTAATCTAATTCTAAAACTAAAGTATGTACTATTTATATGAAAAACCCTAAAAATAATCCTTCCAAAATAAGATGGCCAGTTTAAATTTTATGGTAAATAGATTAATTAATTTTCCTTAAAATAAAGATAATTATAACAAATAATTAAAATCAATTAGGGAGGTATCTGAAGTGAATGGTTATAATAAGAACATTGTAGATAAATTATTAGAAAACGTAAGTTTAAAAAATTATTGAAAGGATCTTCGACTTTTTAAAAGGATCAGATCACAAAGAAATTCATGGTAATGCCATTTGATACCCAATTAACAAGAGGGCTAGACAAAATTTTGAAAAAAATGGACATTAAGGTTGTGTACAAACCATATAATAAATTAAGAGAAGTTCTGGGTAATCGAAAGGATAAAGTAGAGCAACATGAAAAGTCGGGGATTTACGAAATTAGTTGTCAAGGCTGTGATCGAAGGTATATTGGGCAAACAAAAAGATCTATATTGACAAGATATAAAGAACATATTGCCCACATTAGATATGGGAGAAATGAAAAATCTTGTGTTGCCCAACATGCAATCGAACACGACCACAGTATAGATATTAGTAATTTAAGACTAATTAAAAGTGTTAATAATAATAGGGCTTTGGATGCATATGAAAGCATTAAAATAGAAAAATGAAAGAAAATCATGAACTGAGATAAAGGCCTATCCCGTTCAGTCAACTATTTCAATTA